>JAHBCN010023932.1:0-12219 GCA_019359885.1 Listronotus oregonensis | reverse complement strand
CTAACTAAACAAAATCATTAAATAAATTTTTCCCAAAAAAATAATCGTTTATTCAGCTAGACTAAATATGTATACAAGTTAGCAAAACCCTTTTCATATTTAATAAGATATTTAGGGATATATTTTGTATGCCTTCCAAGCTCGAAAAGTTCATCAAAAAAATAAAGTACTTCTAACTTTTCCAATTTTATAATAAGTATATTTACTATTAAAAAAAGAAAATATATGTAAAGTTTATTTTTTATTTTGTATTTTTTATCATTTCATTTGCCTATTTTGAACGTTATTGTTATATGACTTAGCTGTATGCTGTTGAAGTATTATTTTTTAAAAAGGGTCCAGGGGCCCCGTAAATCGGGATGCCCCGGGGCCCATGTCAGCGCTCGAGGGCCCCCGCCTTTAGATTATTTAATAAACAAAAATTAAACTTAAAACTATTATTATCCTACCGGGGGGAAATTTTTGCATTTTTCCCCAAAAAACAGACTACTAAATTGCTTTTGACACTAAAGGGCACCCACGTCACACTAAAAAAAACACTTTTAATTTTAATTTTTTTTAACCAAAAAGTGAAAAATTTCAATTAAAAAAACAAAATCCAAAAAATCCCCTTTTGCTTTTCAAATTTTTTTTTTTTAAATTTTTTTTCAAATTAAATTAAATTTAAAAATCCATAGGGGTTTTTTAAAAGGGGGATTACTTTTTTTAATTAAATTAAAACGCCAAACCAAATAATCCAAAACGTGGCGAAACCCGCAAATTGTTTTGTTTACCATTTTTTGGGTTAAATTTTTTGGGTTTTTTTAATTTTTGGAAAAATTTAAAAATTTTCCTTTCCACCCCTTTGGGGGTTAAGTTTTTTTAAATTAAAAAAAAATTTTTTTAAAAAAAAATTTTAAAACTTTTTAAAAACATGTATTTGCAAAAAAAACCGGGGTTTTATTCTATGCACGGAAAATATTTCGGGAAAAATTTAAATATAATTTTGGGGCTACGTATTCTGAGTCTCCAATGTGTTATTAATTAAATTTGTTGAGAAACTTTACAAAAATATATTTTTAATGCACTGCAATATTTGTTCGCTTTGTTATGAGTTATTAAATGAATTAGATAATGTACAAACAAGAGAAAAGGCTTTATATTCCAAACTTAAAAATTACATTTCCAAAATACAAGATTCACCTTTAAAAATAAATACACAAAAGAAAGATGAAGACCCTTTCGAAGGAATTCCTGTTTTTTCTGAACTAACTAATGATGATATAACCGATAAGGTTTCATCTCCCTTTAAAAGTGATGATGGTCTAATTGAAGATATTAACCTAGATATTAACTTAAAGAAACTACCAATCAAGGTAAAAAGAATAACATCAAGTAAACCACTGAGCAAGAACAATGTTTTTGAAATAGTAATGAACCCGAAATCAAATCCCAAAGAGGTATCTGAAAATCAGGAAGCATTTGAGAAGGTAATGTAAATTAAGACTTAACAATTTACGGATATTTCAGAAACCTTTCTTTCACCACACAACCACAACTATAAATTTAAATTTGTATATTACATGGTAATATACATAGCAAAAACCCGTGCTACATTAGCAAAAATTTGCGTCAGAACTTGTATCATTTTATGCTAGTTTTGCTTACTAAGTATGCTGCCCAGCAATGGCACGACTAAGATTTGCAATCCTCGGCAATGACGCTTTGTTGCCGGGGGAGGTGAAAGATCTCTCTCCCAACAGAATCATCAGATATATTAGAAGTCTGGACATGGAGGGAGAAATATAAAAGGGTGGGAGCCACAATAGACCGATTGGTCGTGGTGGAAGGGTGCTATACCCACTCACTGTAAACCTTACCTAACCTAACCTACTAAGTATGCTCCTTATGAGTGATATTGCAATAAATAAGTATTCCAAAACAACCTTAAAATATATCTAAAAAAATTATCTTAGTGATATTTTGTCAAGAAAAATAAATATTAACTTGTCTCTAGTTACTAAAGAATTTACTTTTGTGAAATTTTGGATTTCTTTATATATTTTGCAATTACACTACTGCTAAAGCTTTACTAACCCAGCATTTCTAAAACATTACAACCCATTTTTATTATGGCCTACCACATTTAAAAAAAATATTTGTGTGTTGCATTAGAATTTGGTCTACTGTTATTTTTTTACTTTAAATAAGTATTATTTAAAACTTTGCAATAAGCAGGTTAGGAGAGTAATATAATTTTTGTACCCATAAGGCAAAGCTGTCGGTGTTGAATTAAAATAATTAAAAAATCTTATTCAATTACTTCTTAGTAATTGAATTACTTTTATTCAATTACTTTCCGGAAAAAAGTAATTGTATTTGGATTATCAATTAATAGGATATTGTAATTGTAAGGTCCGGTGTCATTTAGCTCCATTCGATTTGAAAAAAATAAATATTACAGTTAAAAAGAACACATTTTGTTAAGTAGATTTCAAAAAGAAAAAATCCAAAAAAATACATTTTTGCAGAGAAAAATCAAATTAAAAGTCGAAAAAACACTATGTTTTTAGGTTAGATAAAGGGCCAGAATTTGCGATGTTGTTGGATCAAAAAAAAAAAAAGGATTTTAATTTAGCTTTAAAGCATTATGGATTAAATAAAAATACGCAAATTACAAAACAAAATAATTTTTTAAATAAGGTTATTTTCTGGAAGTGAGGTCCACCCTATTTTTGCATATAAAAATTCAAAAAATTAAGATATCAGACATTTTTTTTTCATTTTGTTCGACGGCGCATTTATGATAAAGAAATTTTACAATTTAATGAGGAAACCCCAAAGGCAACTAACCAGAACTAGGTAATAGCTTGGAAGTTGTTGTTTGTTAGATCTGGTTAGTTTTTTTCTATAAAGAAACTTCATTTCTGGTAAATGGAAAAAAACAACCTTCAATAATAACAAATTATTAGAAAACATCTGGCAACATTGCTTATTCAATGAGGAAATCGTAAACAGAACGACATTGTATCATCTCATTTTGTAGGTATTCTTTCTAACTTTTTTCATGATAGTCGGCCATATTACTTTAGTACATATTATATGGAAAATAAAGAAATTATTTTACTTTGTAATAATGTGAGTGAAATATTATTTTTTTCAGACCCTATGTGTTTAATTATGGTGTAACAAATAAGTGAAAAAAATATATATATATCAAAATATTGCTTTTTAAAAATGGAGCTAAAGTTTACCGAAGCTGTAATTGTAATTGGTAATTGATTTTCACGAATCCCAAGTAATTCAATTACTTAAAAATAATTTGATTACTTGTAAAGTAATTGAACTACCTAGAAATTAATTTAATTACCTAATAAATAATTGAATTACTACGAAAAATTCAATTACCTTACTTTATGGAAAAACTGCCGGAATTTTAGCCAGCCGGAAAGAGCATCTTAAAACACGGAGGTGCGGTTTAAATCCAAGGAACTCCGCCTTCGCGCCGATTTTTGATTGATATTTACCGCCACCGTTGTGTAGGATAGGATAAAAAGAAAATTTTTATTTTAGAGTCATTTAATATTGAACTTGCCGAGAAAGCAGTTTGAATAGTGTATGATGCATATTAGTATAAATATTTTATTTTTTAGTATATAGAGTTTAACGAGGAGTTTAATATGTGTAGTAATTTAAATAAAGTTATTGCTAAAATATTTAATTACTTTTAGTTTTAATTGATAATTGAATTACTTTTTAAATGTAATTGTGACAGCTCTGCCATAAGGTTACCTCACAAATATCTATTAGGTTTAATGTTTTTTTTATTTATCTTTGGCTTTCAAGTAAAACAGTAAAAATAAATATTAAATACATTTTTAAAAAAGCCACAAACATAAAAGATTTCATTATTATCTGAAAAAATCAAGTTTTTAGATACAATCGTCAATACAAATGGATTTATCTAAACATGTTCAGGAGCATATGAATAAGTACAAACCCACTAAGGATGTTTTATGTGAAGTTTGTGGTCAAAATTTTAAAACAAAAATGGGATTTGAGAACCACATGAAAAAACATGGCGACGCTCATGATGATCTGAAAATTCTAGTTATGAACAAAAAGGATGATGATTATCCTTGCAATATTTGTGGAAAAATATTTAACCAAAAAGGAGCTTTATCAAGGCACATATTTATACACACTGGTAAGATTTTTATTTTTCGATAAAGAACAAACTAATACAATAAAAAGTTATCAGGTCTGTGTGTTATGCAGTAATATTTTATACTTTTTTTTACCTATGTGGGCCTTAAATACACCTTCCATAAGAGCACTTACATAAAAAAGTGTACAAAACTGTACAGGGTGGCGCCTTTTCGTTGACCTTACAGGGTATAGCGAAAACTGAAAGAGATAGGACAAATCTGATTGCGCAATCTCGATTTCGATTTTTGAAACAAATTCAATGGTGAAACTAAATAATGGATAACTTGGTATTAGAGATAGAAAAAAAGTACAAATAGAAAAGTTTTAGGGATTTTTGCGTAGAACTCAGTGGCGTACCTATATTTTTTTATTGACTTTTATTTTTAAGTTATAACACATAGTTGGGTTTTTTTAAATGGAACACCCTGTATATTTTTTAAAAAATGGATAGAGCTTACAAAGACCAATTCGATGATATATAGTTTAATGGGTCTGTCTGTAATAGATCTTGCGTAAATTGGCAAAAACCTATAAAATTAAAAGATGTAACACAAAGTTGTTTTTTTTAACGGGACACTCTGTGTATTTCTTTAATAACTAATAAAACAGACAAAGATCGATTAAATAATATATGGTTTAATGGGTCTGTGTGTAATAGATCTGGCCCAAACTGACAAAAACCATAAAAAATTAAATAAAACCAAAAATGAAAACTATGTAATTTTAATATCTCAAAATCATAATAAAAAACATATTAATAATAATATTAAGATACGAAGCAATATAATTTTAATTTATACTTAAAAGGGAGAACTATTTAATTATCTTAAAAAAAAATACATTTTTAGATAAACTAAAATTTAACATAATTACCAGTAATACTAATATTATAAGTTGAATAATTTAAACAAACAAAAAAGAATTAATTATTTTATAAATTTTAATTACGAAATATTTAGGTCCTTTACAGCAAATGTTCAAATTGCAAACCATTATTTTCTATACATTTTTCACAACGTTTAGCGACACTTCTTAAAGCATTATATATATGCAAGTTGGACACCTTTTGTAAACTGTTCCTAAAATGCATGTGTAATTCATTTAAATTGTTGCTCTTAGTTTTATAGGTTTCGTTTTTAACAAATCCCCAGAGCAAAAAGTCCATAGGGGTAAGGTCAGGTGACCGTGCCGGCCACCTAACTGGACCATTGGTACCTATCCACTTATTGGGAAAATGTTCATCAAGAAATAACCTCGCGGCACGGGCATTGTGGCAAGAATTACCGTCTTGTTGAAAGATGACATTATTCATTTCCAGAAGGGGAAGATTATCTATCTCATTTAATAAATTTTCTTCCAAAATATTTAAATAAAGGTCTGTTGTGAGATTGTCATCAAATTCAAAATGGCACAAAATTCTGTTCTTATAAAGTGCACACCACACATTAAAACCGAATTTCCCTTGTCTGACTCTGTTTACTGTCAAACGAGGATTTCCGTTTGACCAGTAAAGATTATTGTGGCGATTAAACAGTCCATCACTAGTTACTCAACTTCATCTGTCCATATTATCTTTCTGGAAAACTCTGGATCTTGTTCACATTGCCGGAGATACCACAAACAAAATGTGATACGGCGTTCTGCGTCACCCGGATGTAAATTATGGATTTTTCTATAAACATATTGATGGTAATTGTGGCGTTTTAAAATTTTTTTACTTTTTTTTCTATTAACACCAATAGCATCCCAAATTTGTCTGGATGATGCAGTAGGTTCTGCGACAACATACCCTATTGTATTCATTTCTTCCAGCTCTCTGTTTTTTTTATTATAGGTCTTTGAACGTGGTTTTTGAAAAGATCCAAAGGAAATCAAATTACTAATCTGGCAAACATTTTCTGTCCTGGTTGCCTTCGTTCTGGATTTCTATTAAAATACAGATTTAATGAATTTATACTATTTTTTCCACTTTCAATGTAACATTCCAACATATTAAATTTTTCGTAATTTTGAAACTCCATTTTATAAAATAATATCACTGCTTCCAAATAAGTCATACTAGTACGTCAGTTTCATTTGTTTCATACGGGGTTTTATACTCAAAGCCTACTTTAGAAAATGTTTCCTTTTTCAATCATGATAAACACAGCAATATCAAAACTTTTTTATATAAAGTTTAGGCATAGGTTTAATAGTATGAATTATTAAATATATATTTTAGTCTTGGATTTTTTATTCGTAATTTAAATTTTAGTTATATAGAAGTTAGAAAATTGGTTAAATAATAAAATAAGTGTTAGCAAGGATCGGATATATGTTTTTTTTTACGTTTTTGGCAGTTTGCCCAAGATCTATTGAACACAGACCCATTAAACCATATATCATTTGGTTGATATTTGTCAGTTGCATTACTTATTAAAGAAATACACAGGGTGTCCCATTAAAAAACAACAACTTTGTCTCAAATATTTTAACTTTTATAGGTTTTTGCCAATTTGCGCAACATCTGTTACAGACAGACCCATTAAACCATATATTATTTAATCGATCTTTGTCTGTTTTATTAGTTATTAAAGAAATACACAGGGTGTCCCATTAAAAAAAACAACTTTGTGTTACATCTTTTAATTTTATAGGTTTTTGCCAATTTACGCAAGATCTATTACAGACAGACCCATTAAACTATATATCATCGAATTGGTCTTTGTAAGCTCTATCCATTTTTAAAAAATATACAGGGTGTTCCATTTGAAAAACCCAACTTTGTGTTATAACTTAAAAATAAAAGTCAATAAAAAATTTATAGGTACGCCACTGAGTTCTACGCAAAATCCCTAAAACTTTTCTATTTATACTTTTTTCTATCTCTAATACCAAGCGAGTTACAAGTGCCTGGCCAAATTGACAAAATTTGAAAAACACTCTGTATCTCCAAAACGAATCAAGTTATCCATGATTTAGTTACACCATTGAATTTGTTTCAAAATCGAAATCGAGATTGCGCAATCAGATTTGTCCTATCTCTTTCAGTTTTCGCTATACCCTGTAAGGTCAACGAAAAGGCGCCACCCTGTACACTATTTTTGAATAACAAACAGACCTATTGATTGAGATCCTTTAAATCTATATCTATATAGGCAGTCTTGCCACTTGGCCGGGCGAGAGAGAGAGGAGAAGGAAAGTATAACCTTTCTTTCTTGCTCCAACCTGCAGATTGTTCGGTGGAAGGGGTATATACCCCGCTCTAATGCTGATCATCATGTTGGAGTTAAACTTTCTTTATTCTTTCTCTCTCACATGCTTGTTCGCACGGTCAAGCAACAAGACTGCTTCTATAGGTATATGCTTGAAGTGGAGATCTGTAAAGAACTGCAGTTCTAAGAAGGAGGGCTTTTGAATTTATTTTTTATTTGACATTAAAAATATGTAGGATGGCAAAAACATGATTGATGTTAGAAACGACATGAACAACATAGTACTTATCAAATTGTGTGAAAATATCAACCATCATAAAAAATATATTAACATTTTAATACTCTAACGGCCGAGTGATGATCGCGTTGTTAAATTTAGCAAAGGACTTACCAATTGTTAAAAGTTAACAACGGTTTAGAATGTTTAACAAAACGTCATTGTCAGTGTTATTCAATGATTTTAGTAGGCAATCTGTTAAAATCTGACATTTTGTTAAACATTCTAAACCGTTGTTAACTTTTAACAATTGCTAAGTCCATTACTAAATTTAACAACGCGATGATTACTCGGCCGTAAAAATTACCAATAATACATATCCACTTCAAGAACAAAATATTCCAATTCAATTAACTATTATTTATACTAAATAAAATTGTTTATTTATGTTTTGAATATTTTTGTTCTTTCTAAAAATTTCAATAATAATCAAAATTATAATGCCAAATTTGGTTAAATTTGGTGACCCAATTTTGACGCTCTAAAATGGTGGCCGGTCAGAAAATCCTAGAAAGATATATCCCGATCATTAATATCAGAGTCCGACCGAAACTGGTTTTTCAGCCGAAACAGAAACTCACGTGGTCAAGTATAAAATTCCTTAAAATACTGAAATTTGGTGCATTTTACCCATTATTCTGCATTAATTAGGACATGAAATGGAAACATAGTATATTAATTTTGTTGTAATGATCATTTATTTTATTTTTAGCTTTTAGGTACCTCTTATATAAAAATAATAATTACTAAAATTACTATTACACTCTTAGATCCAGGGACTTCCGAAATCAGCTTCGGTTTCGGCAAAAGTTTCGGCCAATTTTGGCCGAAACCGAAACTGCCGCCGAAACTTGATTTTTGGCCGAAACTGGGCCGAAACCGAACTTTCGGGCGGACACCAATTAATATCCCATGTCAAAATATTCCATACAAAAATATTCCATACAAAAAATTCCATGACAAAAACATCCTATAAAAAAATATCCCAAGAAAAAATCCTATGGCAAAAACAAGATGGAAGATGATGGTTAGTTGTGGTTAGTTTTGGTTACACATACATAATGGGAAAAATAAGGATATTTTTGTATTAGTAAGTTTTTGCCATAGGATTTTTTTGTATGGGATATTTTTGTCATGGAATTTTTTTGTATGGGATATTACTGGATGGTGGATTATGGGATGACTGGGGGTTGTTAAAGTATGTCATCACTCATACTCATGTAACTTCTCACAGTTAACACCTCTTCTCAAGTAACCAAATTTGATTAAGTTTGGTCATTCAGTTTTCATAATATTGTATGAATATTTCCAAATAACTTTTTTTTAATTGAAAAACCTCAGATTATGACAAACTAAGTCCATCATAACAGATAATAATCACCTGCTGTATACAGCTTTCTTTGAAATTCCATTGTGGACAAATTTAATCATCTTTTTGGTCGAATGATTTTTCCCTTTGGTCTTGAATGGCTATTTACATTTACAGATATTTTATTACTATCTGTATCCAAGTTCAAAGTTTGTTGCACATCTTCATTGTTTTCAAGATTATCTTCAACAGCTATTCTTATTTGTCTGGTTTCTTAATTTTCAGCTTATTTAGACATTTTTTATTTCTTCTTAAGGAATTTTCCTCATTGGTTAGAACCCAATAAGAATGAGCATCATTAGCATTACCAAGGACTTGTCCTGGTCTATCCACCTACCAAATCATATTTCTTAAGTTCTGGTAAAATTTTAGCTCTACCTATGCCTCCTATCATAATTTTGTTTTGATTTACTCTGAAACATTCTTTGTTTTTTTCTTACTTTATCATGATTTGGTAGAAACGGATTTACCTTAACATGCGTAATGGGTAAAATATCACAAATATTTTCTTCTGAACAATAATTCAGCTAGGGTGCATCCACAAGGCAATTTTAAATTTCTTTATGCCAAATTCTTAGCTACCAATCATTACATTTTTTCAAAAGATCTTTAACTAAGCAAACTGCTCTTTTGACTTTGCCATTGCTTTGTGGATATCTTGGAATACTCATAATGTGCTGAAATCCGTAAGTTTTGAAAAATGTTTTGCATTTATAATTTTTAACCTGTGGAGCTTCATCTAAGTAGACAATTTTGGGAATTTCAAATTCACTGTTCAGGAATATCTTCACTTTTGGTTTTCTGTAAACATTTTAGTATGAGATACTTAATTAAAATAACAATCTCGTACTATTAAATAACAAACATTTTTGTAAATATAAAGATCAGTTGCCACATTCTCAAAAGGAATATATCGAAAATTCCTTAAAAGTTAATTGCTCTGTTTCTTGTGGGCAATTCCTTATGCAGACATGACATTTTTGTACATAATTTTCAATAAGTTGACGTATATTTAGTTCCAAAATTGTATCTTTTGCTCTGGCAATACAGCTTTATATTCCTTGATGTCCTACATGAAATCTTCCTAACATGTCATCATATTGAGAATATGGCACTTGTGAAATATCTGTTTTTTTTGTTCTTTTCTAGACCAACAGTTTTACCTGTATTTAAAAAAAATAATACCTTGATCTGTTCAAATTTTATCATATCTTCAGTTGTATAACATTTTTCTTTTATTTCTTTAGTTATAATATTAATATAGCATTTAGGGTCTTCTTCTAATACATCTTTATTATCATTTCCTTGATCCCAAGATCTCCTTGATAACGTATCAGGCACACAGGAATTATTTCCTGCTACATGCTGAACATTATAGTTATCGTTGGGGGTACGTTCCCGTTTGTGACCGAAAAATGTTCTGGTTTGTTCACTACCGCCGGGTGGAAACGTTCCCTTACAAGCAAGTATAAGCACGAACGAGAACGTTTCCGGGAAAATGCTGATATTTATAAATCATGTTTTAATAGACAACTAGTGGTGCGGCACATGTCATCTATTTGGGAGGGAGAGTGCAATAAAAAACAACTAATTATGACAAAACAATAACATAAAAATAACTTTTTTCTACGACTGGCACTAAAAGTAACATTTTCCTCCCTGATTACACACAAACAGTGAGAAAAGTACTTTTCTCTCTAGTGAAAAAATAATTTGCTCTCAATTGCTATATGAAATAGTAGAAATAGGCCTTTGATTCGCGAATTTGACATTATCTAGCAGCCTGTGGCAGTTGGCGTCGCATAGCAACAATTAAACAAAAATGAATGTATCATGCATCGGCGAGCGCCATATTTATTGCAAACGTCAGTTTTATAAATGTTGTATTTTATCCGATACAGAAACTAAAATTTAAATTAAAAAATGAAATTACTTATATATTTTTTTGTTTTGCAATAAAAGAAATGTTCATAGAAAAAGTATAATGTGCAACATGTGAGAAAAGCACATTTCCCACTCGCTATTTTGCGGCACTAGCCTTCGACTCGTGCCTCAAACTCACTCGTGGGACATGTTAAACTTTTCTCACTTGTTGCACAATATACTATTTTTTCCTTTTTATTTGTGAATTAATAGCTTTTTGTTGTGACGTTTCTAATATAAATAGCTTTATTTATTACAAAAGCAAATAACATATATTTTTACAAATAAAATAGTTTTAAAATAAGATGAAACGTTTTCTATAATGACGTCATGGTCCTTTTCGTAACTAGAACGCAAACGGCAAGAACGGCACTAATTAAAGTAAATTTCAGATAATCATAGCCTAAACTTCTGCAAGCGAATGGTAAGATCATTAATTGGTTTCGTTTTTAGGATGCGTAAGGGCAAGTAGTTTGTCTAAATTGTAAATTGTTTACCTTATAAGTGTCCCTCCAGTGTTTCACAAACCCATGTACATACCAAGGCTTCTTTTTTGATTTGCGCAAATCTCTTTTGTGTTTTACTTAAACTTTTGGAAAAATATATTACTGGTGCCCATCGATTATCATTTTGTAATTATTTCAAACATCCACCAATTTTAAAAGGTGATGAATCTGCTAAAATTCTTTTTTTTTTTTTTAAATTTGTATTCTATAATTTAAGCACAGGTGTAGTTAAAACAAGCATTTTTAGTCTGTTAAAACAATTTAAGTGCTTTTGATTAAACTTAAATACGTTTTAAAAGATCTGTTAAAGATTTGTTTTCTCGAGCCATATTTCCCAAAAACTTAGTCAAATGATTTACAAGACCCAAAAATTTACGAATACGTTACATTCTGTGGTACTGAAAATTCTCTAGTGGCTTTAACATTGGATTTACTACTTTTCACACTATTTTGACCAGCTATATAAAAACGCAAATATTAGATGCGTATCCATTTAGCGCGACTGCCGCAAGTGGCGTGTTCGTAATCGTTGCCGCGGAAAATGGATACCTAACCGGTGGCATGGAGGTAACACGCGGCATCGTCATTCGGCATGCCGGTCGTAGTTTTAAAAGTAATACGCAAGCTGGCCAATTTACTGGCACAATACTGGTGATATCGAGTGCTACTTTGCACTATACTTACCGCGAAAACATCCAAATTCAATCAAGCAAACAATTGAAACGCTCTCTTTATTGGCTCTTCAAAACTAGTTGCATACAT
>JAHBCN010023931.1:0-12188 GCA_019359885.1 Listronotus oregonensis | reverse complement strand
TTTATTTTTTTTAAACAATAATATGTTTTTAAAGCATTTATGGTATACAGGGTGATTCATGAAGAAATGTCAATACTTCAGGTACGTACTCATAGGGTCCAAAAAAAGTCTATACACATATGGGTCCGCAAGGCCTTCGTTTCCGGTATACAGGGTGTAAAAATTTTTATTTATTTTTTTATATTTTTAATTTTTTTTGTATGTTTTGCTGAACATAATTTAGGAACAAAAATTTTATTAAAAATTAAAATACATATCGTTTAATTATACATTTTGTTTAATTTTTATAAAATTTTGATATAATAAAATCAGATGCGTGTCATGCGTGGTATTTTTTTTTTAAATCCAAATATCTCGAAAACGGTTGCTTATATCGACTTTAAACAGGTATACCTTTTTGACGTAAAAATGAAAAAACAGTTATTTAATTTACTTCAAAATGTAATACAGTGTGGTACTACAAAAGTTGTGATTGTTCAAAATAGTAAAAAGGCGTGTAGGTGGCCCCCCCTACAAGTAAGAGCCGTACTAATATTAGATTTGAATTCGTCATACGAAAAAACCCCCGGATACCAAATTTTACTCTAATATTTACATTATCATAGATTTTATTTCAAAAATAGAAAAATTAAATAAAAACTTTAACACCCTGTATTTCGGAAACGAAGGTCTTGCGGACCCATATTTGTATAAACTTTTAGGTTTCTTTTTGAACCCGGGCGTTTTCACATTGCCTTATGAATTACCCTGTATATTGGAGAAGCATTTATGGTTCTTATCGTAAAATGACGGTGACTGGCTCACACCTCTTGTATTATCTTTATGCCGCAGATTATGAACGCTTTCTTTACACTTAAAACCATCATTTTGCAGGACCAGGCGAAAAAGTGTGCTTTTCAATACATTATCTGGACGCTTATGGCAACATTATTGATGTTGGCACTATTAAGGTGCCTCCCGATAAGCGCAATGCGTAAAAGCATAATTACGCAGCTTTTAACAGATTTTGACAAACGCAAGTTTTAAGGTAGTTTACTCGCGACAGTGGCTGAAAAAAGTAAAGCCCGGCCCATCCATGCCATCCGCGCCGAACTCGCTCCCCCTCTCTCTAAAAAAAAATTGATTGTTGAACGGGCCGGGTTTCCCCTTGACTAGTACTAGTACGGGACATTATATTATTTCCCATTTTATTTTAATTTGTGATGCAGTATTTTAAATGGACCACAAATTTAGCGCTGTTCAAAATAAGATCAAATACCTTTTACCAAAAGAAAGGGGGTTCTTAATGCTTAAAAATATTATTTTTGTACGAGACACAACACATGAGCTATGTTCGTTATTCAGTAATATTTATTTATTTATTTTAATAAACAGTCTCATAATAATTTCAATGAGGTAAACTAATTATACTACACAATAGAAAAGTGGTTTTGACGCTACAGTAGGGTCAAATAATAAAAATATATATATATATATATATATATATATATATATATATATATATATATATATATATATATATATATATATATATATATATATATATATATATATATATATATATATATATATATACATATATATATATATATTAATATATATAATATATAAAATATATATATATATATATATTTAATATATATATATATATATATTATATATATATATATATATATATATATATAATATATATATATTATATATATATATATATATATATATATATATTATATTATATTATATAACAACAAACGATGTTGAAAGTTGAGTAGAAACCAACTTTTTGATATAATCTGACAGCGTAACATAAATAAAAACAAACCAATCAGATTTTAGATTTTTGACAATAAAATACACTTTCCACTTCTCAGGAGGCAGCTTTATGGCCCATAGGTGAAAAAGAAAAAATTTTTTTTTTCTTTCATTTCTACAATTTCGATATTTGATCATAAAAAAACAAATAGGGAATTGGTAAATAATTTGGTTAAAAATTTTTTTTGTTGGAAAAAAGTTAAATCTGGCAATAGTGCTTGCAGGGGTGATTTTCTTTGCTTCTCTTTGCGAACTTAATAGCTGGTTGTCACTTTACGCAGACGGTGAATTAAACATTCAAAAAAGCAAAGACAGTCAAAGAGAAATAATTACATGACACATGTGCCTAACTTAATTTTAAACAAGCTTTTAACCCCGAAAAATAATCTAATAAATCTCCACCGAGGAGAAAATAAACGTACGAAAAAAACTGGCTAACTTTACAACCAATTAAAAAGGCCTTAAATTATAATTACTAAACATCATGTGGCAGTTTATAAAGAAATAAAGTACTAACTTTGCAAAATTAATGAGCATGAAGATCTATAAAGTATTTTTAATGACTCAGCAAATGAAAGCTGTATCTATCCTCATATTTCGTTTTGCCCCGGATTTAGTTTAATACTCTTACAGGGATCTTATTTTTGACATCTAGATTTTATATTAAGATAAGACAAAGACTCTAATTTGAAAAAGACTCCACAGGACCAAATATTGATGTATGAAAAAAAAAAGCATTTAAATCCCAAACCACTCTGAGAAGTATTCTTACTAAGACAAGACCGGACTACAATGTTTCAAAAATGACTGTATCTACCAAAGTCCCAAAGAATGTGTTGAGGTATACATGGGGGAAAAAAAAAAGACCACTCGAAATTAGAGTTAAAGAACACAAAATTTTTTCCCCGAACGAGATGAGACTTTCGAAAGGGGGGATTGCCGACCACGCATCCAAAAAACAACACCACATACAATGGTCGGAAGCAAAAATTATTCATAAAGAAACCCACTGGAAAAAAAAAACCCTTTTTTAAGAAGCTGAATAATTGAAAAAAACCCAAAAAATGTATTTAGCAAACCTATGTCGACATTTCGAATATCTGGCTGCCATTATTAAACCGTGAAAAGTCGGTCAAGCTTCGGTTAACAACGAATATTATATAAGGTCGTTTTTTTTAAAAGGTTTTTTTTTTTAGTTATCACTTGAAAACGGTTGGAGATACATAAAAAAACCCCGAAACGTTGTGTATCAATTAACAAATGGAGACAATGGATGTTCAAGATTTTAGTGTTTTTTTTTCCCCCCCTTTTTAAAAACAAGTAAATGTGGTATAAATTAACAGAGCCACTGGATGCTTTTATTAACATGAAGTAAAAATATCAACAAAACATAAAATGAAACTTATCTATTTTTGTGGTAATAAGAAATAAAAATGAAAAAAAAAAAAATTAATAAATGACAAAAAGCGTCACTGCAAAATCCATCCAGCCTTACAAATAAATTTTTTTTATAACTAATTTTTTAATGATGGAGTAACTTCCACTTTATTCAGTAAATGGTTATGTATGTTTTATGGTATATTTTTTTAAACCCTTTTGGGAAAAAAAAAATATTTTGTCAAGTCTGGTGACAGAAAAATGTCATACTCCGGTAACCAAATACACAAGTATAACTGCTTGTTTTTGCATATTAAATAGGGGAAAAAAATTAATAGCAAAAAATTTTCTACGAGCAAAGCCCAAATCCAAAAATTTATTTACTGATCAAAAAAAATAATCAATTCTACGTACACAGGAATCCAGTTTATTCAGATGAATTTTAATAGCATAGCTGTTAGGTCAAAAACCCAAAATTTTTTAAAAATGTTTATTAGATTGTCAGATTTAGTGTATTGTTTTTAATAAATTGTCACAAGACCGTAAGTTAAATCGTTAATGAAGAGTAAAAAAAAACCCTTTTAAAACGAAGCCCTTGTTCACTCACCAGCCTGTGTATATTCTTCGACTTCGTTTAGTCAAATAGGACCTTTTAAAAAAAAAGATGACAAAGTTTTCATAACAAAATTCTATGATAACAGAATCAAATACCCTAAAAAAAGTCATAAAAACCACGGCCGCAACTTCTTTCCTATCAATACGTTTAAGGAAATCCCATAGTTTAAACCTGACATCATTGGTTTCACTAGTATTTTAATATGCAAATTAGCTTTTTCCAAAATTTTTTTTCCAACATAAAAAAAAACATAAATAAAGTCGTTCTTTTTTTTTTCAATTTTTTGATTATTACTAAAGAGGTTGGGTGAAAAGGGAAATTTTATAATTTAAGGGTTTAAAAAAAAATTAATTGTTTTAAAAAGACTTTGGCCAACATTAGCAAGGATAAAAAACCATCCATCTATAAAAAAAAATTTCTTGAACAAGTTTAAAACCCCCCATTAACTGAAAACCTAATAAATATATTGACTGGCAAATTGTCTTGTAGAACTGATGACTGTTCACATTTACGAAACAAAGTTTTTAAAAATTTGGGGGGCAAATTGTGAAACATAAAGGAAGGTTTTCACGTAGACAAATTATTCAATTTAATTTTAGAGAAAAAAAGATATCAGAAAAAATTTTTTTAACCAACCTTTCTTTTTTTAAATTTTTTTTAAAATTAAACTGTTTTATTAATGGTTTTTTCTGGAAAAATATCTCAATAAATTTTCGATTAAGTATAGTGAAAAAAAAAAATGTAAATTAATTAATACTCAAATAATAATTATAAAATAAAAATCAAGCTAACACACATGTAGGTAATTAATGACAGTATGAAATATTTTAAATTAAGTCAGAGCTCCGCTTAAATTTATTTTTTTTTTACCTAATTATGTATGTAGAGTTATCCCAAATTTAAAAATATAAATAGTTAGGTATTCTGGAATAAATTTTCTACACAAAGCCCCAGAATATCCAAAATTTTAAAAATTGAATTTTATTTATTATTTAGTTTAGTAAATTTTAGATTAATTTATTTTAAAAAAACTTCCACCAAAAAAATAATAGGTTTTTTAAAAATAAGGAGTTTTTGTGCACACACAATATACAGTATGTTTTCTTTGGGGAAAAATTTTTTTGGAAAAAAATTTTTTGGAACCCCCAAAAAACCCCCACCCATTTTGTTGCAGTCGTCAAAAAAAAAAAAAAAAAAAAAAAAATAAAAAAAAAATTTAAACTAAAAAAAATTTTTAAAAAAAAATTTTTTTTTGGGTTAAAAAAATTTGGGTATTCTGATAGAAATTTTGACGTTTTTCTAAAATGGCATATTAGGTTGTTTGACTGGTATAGTTATAATTTTTAAAAGACAAAAAAATTGTTGGTGTGTTAATTGATTTTAATTTACCGAAATTCTTTTGCATCAACATAGGTAACCATGTATTATTTAAATTAACAAAATTGATGAACACATTTACTTTATTTAATAATATAAATCCATATCCTTTATTTTACCTTTTTTAAAAAAGTTTTCTTTGCTAAAAATTCAAAGCATTCCGTTTTTTATGTGGTTGTTCTCAAATGCGTGTTGACAGATTTTTATTTTGGAATTTGGGTTTTTTGGTATTCTATGTTCTTTTATCCGTTTGGCTTCTAGCCCAGAGGTATCACCTATAAAAAATTTATTACATTACAGGGGATTTTATAAATAAATTTTTTGTATTTTCTTTTATAATTGAATGGTTTTGTTTTTGTAATTTGACATCTAATAAAGTTTTTTGTTTTAAAGATAGTACGAATATTTTAAAATTTTTTACCTATTTGTTAAATTTTATTAGATAAGCCCGGAGGGCTGTGCAGGCTAGGTGCGTTATACCCGGGACCTGGACCCATGGTCCCATTTTTCCAAAAAAATTTTAAGGCGAGTAAACCCAAAGAAAACATACTGAACCATAGATCCGCCACAAAACTATAGAACATTTCGAACATATTCACAATACACAGCCTGGGACTGATGGCCAGGCCCGTTACATTTTTTGGGAAAATTTTCCTTTCACCAAACTTTTTTTGCCGTATACGACAGTTTCATGAGCAGTATAAATATGTAGCGCATACAAATTTGTTTTTTAAGTCCTAACTCTTTAGCAGGACGAGAAATTAATAAATTTGGATTTTTTTCAACACTATCTCTTACAGCAGCAACGTTCTCAACGGGGGGTTTTTAAATTGTGAAGAGTAAAATTACTTTCGAATTTCTCAAAGATGCGATACAGAAGGGCGATTATTTTCGGAAAAGTGTACGCAAAAAAAGGGTATTAACTTTTTTTGGGCAATAACCAGACGTTCTTGGGGCCATAATAAATTGTTAGAGTTTCCTAAACAAAAATACAACTAGTGACAGGCATAACTTTTTTACCAGGGGGACTACATCATTACAAAATCATATCATTCTTATTGGAAAACCCGTTACATTTTTAATGCATCGAAAAGACAAAAGCAATTACAATTAACTAATGAGTTGTATTTGCGGATAATAATTAGTCTTAAACACACAAACTAACAAACATGTAGGTAATTACCGATACAAAAATAAACGTAAAAACTGTCACCAGTATTGTTTAAAAAACTGTATGTATATTATAAAGTAAATTTTTTTAAATGTTAATGTTTTTAAGTTAATTAGTAAATAATACTCCTAGCGGTTTAATTATCTTTTAAAGCCACCAGAAAAAATCCACTATCATTAGTTTCTTTAAAACAAACATTACCTAAGTTTACAGAACTACATAAAAGGTTGACTCCTTGGCGAGGTAACCATTCTAAATAACCGCTCTCCCAGAATTGGGCAGTGCCCCGTGGGTACATTTGACATGTTTCAGTTGATATCTCGCAAAGTAATTAAACTTTTAAATGTGTAATTTTTTAAGTTAATTAGTAAATAATACTTCTAGCGGTTTAATTATCTTTATAAAAACCACCAAAAAATTTCCACTGTCATTGTTTCTTTAAAACAAACATTACCTAATTTTTACAAAACTAACATATAAGTTGCATCCTTGGGCGGGGTAATCATTCTAAATCAACCGCTCTTTTAGAATTGGGCAGTGCCCCGTGGGTACATTTGCCCTGTTTCGTTGATATCTCGCAAAGTAAATAAACCCTTTTAAATGTTAAGTTTTTTGTTAATTTTAAAAAATTTTAGTTTAATTTTTTAAAAAAACACCAAAAAAATTCATTTTGGCTAAAAAACTATTTTGAATTTTTTGATCATTAAAATTTTAAAAACCCGGGTTCTTAAATGGCAGGGGGGACTTTCCCTTTTGGAATTTAAATCTATATCAAACTTTTTAAATATTTTTTAATTTTTTAAAATTAAATTTAATTTTAATAAAATAAAATATAATAATATAAATAAATTTTTTTATAAATAATATTTATATATTTATATATATATATAAAATAAAATATATATATATATATATATATATATAATTATATATATATATATATATATATATATATATATATATATATATATATATATATATATATATATATATATATATATATATATATATATATATATATATATATATATATATATATATATATATATATATATATATATATATATATATATATATATATATATATTATATATATATGGTTAGAAGGTGCAAAGCACTACAATCTTGAATCCGCCATTTTAAAATTTAAAATCTCAATGAGACAATAAGTCTCAGAGACCTAAAAAACCTCAAAATTAATTTTAACTCATTTTTTGACAATATTGAGTTTTTAGGGATACGATCCGCTATTTTAAATTTTGCACTTTAATTATTTCTCATGTTATCCACTATACTCTTTTCCTAACGTGTTTCACCCGCTTCATGGGACTCGTGAGTACCGCTTATCGGGTGCACAATGAATAACAGCAAACCAAGTGTCCATTATAAGACAAATATTATTGCCACGCTTACTGCAGTGGTTAGGTATGTTATTAACAAAAAAAAAATCCTACTGCCTCGTTGCATACGAAAAGTAATATTTTTTTTTAATACAGTTAAAAGCAGAACTCCTGTTCTCTATGTTATCTACTATGACTCTCTTTCGTAGTGTTTTTCCCGCCTTACGGGATTCGACAGTAGGGCCGTATCGAGTGCACAGTGAATAATAGTGAGCATCTACTTATTAGACAAACATCATTACCTATAGGTAAGAAATTAAATACTACTATTGATTTATTACTGAAATTTATAAAATGTGCTTTAAATATTAGACCATATCTTACAAAAAAAACTAAATTACCCCGTTGCTTCTAAAAGGTGTAATATAATTAGTTCAATTGAAAATATTTTTCTATTCAGTGCCCTATTTTCTATGTCTTAAAAGTTATGATTTATGTATTTCTTGCACTGTTACCATATATCTATCTATGTAAAGAATAAATTGTACATCTTTACTGCCAATATCAAGATCTCTAAATTGTCGTTTTTTATCTGATTAGATTATTAGTATTTACAAATATGTGTTACCTACCATAGTTTACAGAATGATTCATGAGGAAAAGTCAATACTTCAGGTATGTAGTCAAAGTCCAAAAATAAACATAAAAGTCTAAACAAATATGGGTCCGCAAGGCCTTCGTTTTCGAAATACAGGGTATTATAGTTTTTATTTAATTTTTCTAGTTTTTTAAATAAAATCTCTAATAATGTAAATATTAAAGTAAAAATTTGTGTCCGGGGTTTTTTTGGCATACCTACACGTCTTTTTACTATTTTGAACAAACACAACTTTTTGGTACTGCCCTGTATTACATTTTCAAGTAAATTAAATAATTGTTTTGTCATTTTTACGCCAAAAAGGTATACCTGTTAAAAGTAGATATGAGCAACCGTTTTCAAAATATTTGGATTTAAAAAAAATACGACGCATCTGATTTTATTATAGCAAAATTTAAAAAAATAAAACATAATGTATAATTAAACAATATGTATTTTAATTTTCAATAAAATTATTGTTCTTAAATTATTTTCAGCAAAACATAACCAAGGTTTCAAATTTTATTTAAAAATAGAAAATCTTTAACACCCTGTATTTCGGAAACGAAGGCCTTGCGAACTCATATTTGTATAGACCTTTATGTTTATTTTTGGACCCTGACTACGTACCTGAAGTATTGACATTTTTTCATAAATCATCCTGTATATTAGGAAACGTAACATTATTGCAACAAATTTGAGTTTAACATTTAGTTTGTATAGGAAATAGTTACTAAAGATCAAATTATACATTTTTTTATTTTCATGTAATTGACTAAAAGATTTAAAAAAACAAATTCGTTTATTTTCTAGTTGATAAACTAAAAGTTATAAATTATTTGTAATTTTGGTGTCAAATAGTAATTATTATGGGTGTAAAGATCAATAATTATGTGATAAGTGTCTTGAGGTCATTACGTATCAGTTATATTTTTTTAAGATTAATGTGTGTATGCCAGAAATTTAGAGCCATAAAAATCTTTTTTATTACAAGTAAGGATAAAGTGATACTGTATTTACTGTGTGTATAAAGATATAATATAAACTATTTGAAATAACAAATATAAAACTTTTAATTCATGAAAACAAGTATGTTTGCGTTTAAAGTAATCGCAAAACAAATTAAATATTCGGTGCTTTAGAAGATTTCTTTGTTGTTAAAGCTTTTAAGATAAGCAATATTTAATTAATTTTTTAACGTTGGAAACGTTTTTAAAACTATTATGGTTTGCTTTTTAAACAAATGCTTATACGTCACCATTTTAAAATTGCAAGTTGTTTGAAAAAATAAAAAAAATTTTTAAAAAAGTCTCTTCAGTGTAAGATGTAAAATCCGATGATTGTTATCGAAACAAACAGAGCAAACATAACCTAAAACTCTATATTTTTAGTGTTACGACGAGAAACCATCCTTTGTATCGCCTCTACTGGACAGAAAGAGACATTCTTGTTTTTCCGTAAAAAAATATGATTTATGTAAATATGTATTTTCTTGAAAGTCCGAATATTGTTGAATGTCAACATTCACCGGTGAATGTCAAATATTAAAAACAGCGTAAACAAAACTAACCTAAACTAAGAACCTTGAATGCGTTCTGGTTAAAACTAATAATTTTTGCTTGAAGTTTTGCTAGTTTGTTTAGTTTTTTTATATTCACTGGTAAATGTCGACATTCACCAATTTTACTTTCACGGTAATGACATATTTAAGTAGTGCTTAAACAAAAAATGTAAATACTTTCATAACTTCATACGAGTACATTGAGGAAAATATAAAGTAACGGTTTGTAAATTTAAAAAAATAAACCCAAGACAAGCCATTCGTTTTTTTTGTAGAAATAAAATTTTAAACCCAAAATAGTACATATTTTAAAAATGCATTTATGAAAGTAAACAACTTTACAAGAAACGAAACCTACCCACCATATACTAGGTGTTCTTCGGAAAAGCCATTATGAGCTATTTGTTCGTCTTTCCAACAAAACGGTATCTTAGTGTGGTTTAAATTTTTAAATTTACCCTTTCGAAGGTAAAAATGCGAGATTTTATTCACAATTTTACTTTTAATATTTAATTTAATAATGTAGGAGTTTTTCGATGTCCTGTATACATATTATGTATGCTCCAATTGCTTTAATTCCTGCTTGACTAATAGCACTGATGATGATTTACTGAAAACGCTTTGCTAGGATTTGGTTTTAATAAAAGAAACAAAATGCACAAACTACAAAGTTTCTTTATTTCTTACATTCTTTTGTGCACACAGACAGTATCAATTTTGATTTATTTGTTTTTAACTATATTATTATCAAATTTCGAAGCTATGTTTATTGACATTCTCTAACACCTAAAATTGCATTGTTTGACAAGTGGCTAAACTTTATAAACCTTCCGATCTAACCGGAAATGATATGAACTTCAATTTAAAATAGTTTAGAGATAGGTCTGGAGTAAATTAATTTATAGCCAGGGACGCATCCAGTAACTTCGAATCTTTCGTGCGAATTACTGACAAGTGCCTTTATTATCACCGGTCAGTATTTGTGGATACTAAAACTTTATCATCAGTACTGGTAGAGAACTTCTTCAACAAGATAAGTCGTTTTGGGTGTTTTGAAAGTGATATATAACTATGAGTTAAAACTTCGAATTAAAACTGTTTTTAATTATATCATATCATAAAACTATTAAAATTGTACTAACCACAAGGTTTTGGCTAGGTAGTTAGTCTTAGTTTAATAGATAAGTTGTGCTATTTTTTTTAATGGGCGCGGTTTTTTTCCGTCAACTGTTAAATATTTGCAGAAACCTTAATAAATTATTAATTTATTAATTGATTTTTTGGCAACATTGTACGTAATCATATGATACTTTTTCAGAATGGCGATACAATGGTCTATGTTAATAGTCGCAAATAACTATACTCTGAAAAAACTGCACGCGTGCTTGCTGTGAGGAACGCGCCAATTAACTTAAGGCGCGTACAGACATAGAACAAATCTTCGTTTCGCAACATCGTCGCGCAACAATTTTTTGTTACGCATCGAAGTTCGGTGTTTCGATAAATTATTGTGTAACAAAACAACGTCGTATAACCTATAGCAGAACATTCTGACGTTCCATCTTTTTCCATGTACCATTTTAATTTGAGTAGTTATCGAAGTAACAATAATGGAAATTGCTGCAGCAGCATATATTTATATGCACTATCATATTAATAACAAAAAAAATATTTTTGCACTCATCTACAGAAATATGAAACTCCTCTGAAAGTGTGTGCCAAGTATCATTTTTTCTATTTTTATTATAATATCTGGGATTTTTTGGGTCCCACAAAATGTCTTTGCTTCGGTAACTTTCTATGAAATTAAGAGTAGCTTCTTCTGACCACTTCATATTGATGTTTTCAAACTGTTTAAAGTATAAAAATAAATGTATTGGCGCGCTCTTGTTACGCATTCCCGTCCAAACTTGCAAACAGACGACGCAACATCAGCCCATATCATCTCTTTGAATTGACGCTGAAAAACCGACAACTGATGGGACGCCGTGATGTTTCGATGTTACCGAGTTACGCTGTTACGATGTACCGTCCATATATGTTACGCGAACATGATACGAACGTGTTACGATACGATGTTTTGTTCTATGTCTGTACGCGCCTTTAGACGCCGCCTCGTCGTGTGAATTAACAGTTACTACACAGTACATATACAAAAAAAATATTAGAACTTTTATTGCACCATTGAACAATAACAGAAAAAAAGTTAAAGTTATTCATTATTCCAAATTAATAAAATGCGAAAAGTCAAATAAAATATATTTCGATTGCCAGTGTTTTTAAATAGATAAACATAC
>JAHBCN010023930.1:0-12241 GCA_019359885.1 Listronotus oregonensis | reverse complement strand
AAATTTTAATTTTTGACTTGTGTAATTATATCAAATATGTATATTTTTAATAATTTTTTTAAAGGACTCCAGAGCCTAGTTAAGCATAAAATATAAAAAATTAAAGAAGCATATTTTATATTTATGTCTGCAACTATTAAAAACCCATTGGCAGCGCTAAAACCTTAAGAAATTTCTTGCAATACAAATCATCCGTTTTAACTATAACAAAACTTTTTACAGTTATAACACAACTTAAAATTTTATATCGTTTTTTGAAACATTTACTTATTAAATTAAATACGCCAGACTTGTTATTGCAAATTCGAGTCATTGCACCGTGCAATTTCTTTATAACAAGCATAAACTGTTACATTATCTGATTATCAATACATTTTAAACAAGTTTAAAATGCAGTTAAAGTTTAAAACTTCTGCGAAAAATTCAATTTATCAGCCTGTTTGTTCGAGAAGTCGCTTTAATAGTAATAAGCCCGTTAGCTCTGCTTATTTGTCACCGTTATCAGCTGGCAATTTGTAAGAGACCTTAATAAACATTTCGCAAAAGTTTGAATTAAAATTACCAATATAATAAACTTGTTGATAATTGGATGCGTTTATCGGGATGGGAAATTCTCCAAAAAAATATCCAATTTGAGTAATGGGCCATGCTCGTAAGACTAAATCGAATATTTTTTTTATCTTTGGACAGTCCAAAAGGCTGATCCTAATCTAATGTACCGTGGGTGTCTTAAGTGTAGTGAGTGAAGTTTGTTAACATGGGACAAATATTTGGGGTGGGATAAAAGGGAAAAAAATTTGCTGGTAAGGTTCCATAGTATGGACACCTTAGGGATGAAGGAAGAAAAAAACGGGAAGTTCTCGGTCTCTTTAGTTGACCTGAAAAAGGGATGAAAAAAGTTGCACTGTTTTTTTTTTGTTGGGAGCTGGCAGATAAGGAATTATACTGGCCAACTCCTATAGGTTTTTTCACAGCAGAAGCTGTGAAAATACCTAAAAGAGTGACAGATCTTCCACAGCTCGTCGGTGGGCAAGAGCAGGAAGCTTTTCTGTAAGCATGGTATCATTTATACAACAAGCTTTTTTTTTAAATGGAATCGAGAATGCGGGAGACGCCTTTCCCCGACATGAAAACAATATTTTAAAGGGGTATGATTTGGGTACAGATTGGAAAAAGAGAAATACATTTTGACTCAAAAAAATCCAAGCTTTTTAAACTGCCGAGGCTATGGATGTAATGTGATTGTGCCAACTGAGGTTATTTAAAAAGTAACTCCGACAAGATTAAACAACTTTTTGTTCTGCGAATTTGGGCCCCGTTGTATGTAACGGATGAGCATTGACAGATTTTCGCACATTACAAAATAACTGTGTTTTGAAGACATTAAACTGAAAAAGATTTTTGGTGCCCCAGTCCACGATAAGTTTAGGGTCTTATGAGAAAATATCCGCATTGACCTACGCTTGGTTTCCAAATCAGGCCTATTGACTGGTTCGAAAATTTTAAAATTAGAGTGGTTGGTTGTAAAAGAGAAAGTCAATGTAAAGGAAACAGAATGGGTGCCAGTACTGAGCCTGGGGTACCCCAGTTTTTGGCAGCAGCTGGAAGAATGACCATCTACAGTGACTGATATACGTCGATTAGGAAGGAAACTGGAGAGCCAAGAGCAAAGCTTAGGTAACCGTTAGAAGGAAGTTTGTTAAGAAGCCCGTCATGTCAGGCGTGATCAAAAGCTTTGGATATGTTAAGAGCAACGATCTGGGATTTAACAAGAAACTCAAGGGACTTGTCCCTGTTGTGTGAGATAAAGGAAAGAAGATCAACTGTGGATCTTCTATAACGAAATCTATACTGTCTCTCATCAGATTTTGTGTTTTTTAAATACTTAAAGGTTTGAAAATTAATAAGTTTAGAGTACTAGGCACTCAGATACCCGAGTACCGAAAATACATCAGTATTCGGATACACAAGTATTCGAATGAAAATTCGATTCTTTAGGTATCGAATATACAAGTATTCCAATATATTTTTCGGGTTAATAAGTATTTAAAAGTCGAGTACTTTGGATATTTAAATACAAAAAAAGTTAATGTCAATTTCCGTGCCGTACCACTTATTTTTTAGCATTTTGACGTTTGACCTGTTTCTGATAACTGTTTGACTTAAACGATCTAAAAATAAATTGTGCACGCACGCACATATTAAATCGCTGTAACTTGTCCATTAAAGCTCGTTATTACTAAGACAGTGACATTTCGTGTTAATTTTTATGAAAAAAATGTTTTTTTTTACAACATATTGTTACACATTTTAACGTATTGCTATAGTTGCAAAACTATAGCAATACGGGCAAAGTGACAAATTTCTACTAATTAAATATAAATATCAAACCTAATTCTTTACTTTTCCCGTCATTTTTACTGGCGTCTAGAGGTATTTTGGCTCACGAGCTTCTTGCCAGTGTTGACACATGTAACATGCTTTATTATGCAAGGACTCGGCTAAAAAATTACATTTTAATGCATGTCATGTCATGTCTGAAATATAATTGGGGAAAATAAAAAAGCCGCTTTGCTAACCAGAACTAACCCTAACCGACTAGAACTTTTAAATTTGTCTAAATTATCCTACATAGACGTTAACAAAATTTTAACAACGTATTAGAAAAAACTCGGGAATATATAATTACATTTAAAAAAAAAAAAAAATAAGTTCACCATTATCAAAAATTATAAAAATTTTGTTAAAAACTTCTATGTAGAGATAATTAAGACAAATACAAAAGCCCTAAGTTCTAGTCGGTCATGGTTAGTTCTGATTAGCAAAGCGGCTTTTTATTTTCCCCAATTATATTTCAGACGTGAAAATGCGGAAACGTATTAGAAAACCCCAAATTTAATTTTTTAGGTTATAACAAAATCGTTAGATTACTAGACATGCGTCAACACTATCAAGAAGCTCGTGAGCCAAAATATCTGGGGTATCTCTAGACGCAAGTGTCATTGTTTGGTTATCAAAGAGGATAATTTTAAATTTTTGAAAGTGCTCACATTTTTGACTATACAAAAATAAGAAGGTATTATGTTCCCAATTTACCTATAAGGCACATGTTTTTCTTTAATTTTGCTTTTATTACACATACTTGTGGCTAATGTCTTCCGTCCAGGTATTCGCAAGAAGCAATGTAAAAAAAATCTTTTTTGGCCGTTTCTACAGGATTTAAACAAGTGTAAAATCTTCGTAGAATTATTGGGTCATAATTAAAGAAATCTTTTTGTCCGACTAAAACTGTCAAAGTATTTATAAAAAGCTATTAAAAATAAAAAATGCCTTGTTGACCATTTCTACAAGATTCAATCTAGTTTGATTACTGTACAGTAATGGCCATTAAATCTTGGGCAATTCTTTTTCCCTTTATTAAAATAGGCTTATGGCATCTTCTACTGAATATAAATACCTGTTAAAAAACCTAATAAAGAAACAGGTGTTCGTTGTCAGTTTAAAAATATTAAAATGAAACTTAAATTTGGATCAAAAAGTATTAATTACCTATTTATTATATTGAGAGAGGGTTGGAAAAGGAATGTGGCGGAAAAGCTTAACATCCCAAAGGTACTATTAATTTTTTAAAAAAAAATGGCGGAAACACTCCTTTGAGAGAAGAGCTGGAATTGATCGCCCTAAATTATGAATTGAGAACAAGACCATGACTTAGTTAGTGTTTTGAGAAACCATCTATTTAAATCTGTAGTTACAGCAAAAAACGGAAAGCAATTTTCCAGCATCGGTTGAACGGCACGGCAAGAATAAGGTAAATCCAATTTGCCCCCGCGCTTAAACCGTTTTTAACAAATGCAAATAAAGAACAAGGCACTGGTTTGCTCAAAAATTTTTATTGGGACCTCCGATTTTTGGAAAAATATAATATTACCGATGAAAAAGTGTTTCAGTTGCACAATGGTATACAGGCCTCAAGAAACCGATTTAATACCTGGTAGCCAAACCTGTTTTAAAAAACTGGGCCGCAATAAAATATTAAATTTGTTTGGAAGGATATTTAAGTATGTTTGAATATATTAAATTGTTAATAAGTTTATTAATTTGTTAGTTTTTATAAAATTTAAATATATTTTTTTACCTTTTGCTTTATTTTATAGTAATTAAAAGTAAAACAAGGTAAAAAAGAGCGATTTACAAAAATTGACAGAAAAGTCAAAAATTAACAAATTTTTTGCCCAAAATTTAATGGCCACTGACGTTTTGAGTTGCTTTCCCAAAACTTGCGAATTATTATTAATAATCTGTGGTGTATATTGACTATAAATGGTAAATGCAATATTATAGGTAAAAAATTCATACATACAGCATACACGACCCCAAGAGGATAACTATAACCTGCAAGGGATCCATGTTAAATGTCAAAAACACATTTGAAGTTGATGAATTTATAAAATTTCAATACTAGGTAATCGGCTCCCAACACCGAAAAACATGAAATGACCCTCGTATTTCCATTATATTTTGTCTATCCCTGATTTCGGCATTACTATTTCATTTCTGTAGAATAACCCTTACTGCAGAGATAAATTTGAAACTTAAGCTATACAAATGGCAAAGTAAAGAAAATATAAATTGGACTAAAAGTAAAAAAAATCGGCCAGTAAACACGAACTGATTAAAAAATTTAACATAATTTCAGTTCAGATACATATCAAATGTTATAAATTAGCCATTCCTCGGAGTTGTTAGAACTTTAGTTAAACTTAAAATTTCTGATCTTAGCCTTACTGTTGGGTTTGCGTGTTTTTTTCTTATATATTATTTAATTCGGTTTCCCATGACCTTGTATTTAATAAAATGCATTTCGATATAAAGCGACGATAACTTTTTATGGAATTCCATCGAAAGAAGCCTGGACAATGATTCAATTGTTATTTTTTTGATTCTTCATAATAACTTTGGATTTTCATATCAGGAATATTTTTATAATAGCTGTCATGGTTCAATACTTGCGATTCTATTTAATTTGAGAGTAATGCAATTTGTGTCATAAAAATAAGTAAACCATCAAAGTTTTTTATTTTTAAATATAAAGTTATGAAGATACCTAACTAAATTTCCTAAATTGTTATTCCCCAAAAAGTTTTGTTTTAATTTATATAAGGGTATTAATTTTATTTTTCGTTTTGTTTCTCCAAGATTTTTTTACCGTAAAAACTAACCAATAAAGGGCTATTTAACCTAAGAAACACCTAAACAACCAAAAGTGATGCGACACCGATTATCAGGTATCAAAGAAGAAAAGAATATTAAACATCTGAATATTTTTATGGTTGTTTTAGTTTAAAAGATTTCTTGGATGAAATATTTTTGCTGCTATTTTTTTATTGAATTTTTAAAAATTTTTTACAGTTTGGTAAAAAACCTATTTAACTATTTTGTAAAATTTTATGTTTAAAATAAATGCAAAAGAATTTTGTACTGATATTTATAATAGCTTTTAATAATAAAGGTCAGAATCGAAATGAGGTGGGTGATAGATACAACCTAGGCCTCAGTAGACCTTGCTTCCTCCTAAAGGGGACTCTTCACTCAGTCGCTACCTATTACTTTAAAGTGGTGACAAGTCGCCGAGGGGAATCTCCTTAATGTCGGCCCAGGAAAGCCAATACTGCCAGGCATGGATATTCCTTTGACAAAAGGCATCGCAGAGACACAAAGGTATGCCAATTATACCCATTCTAAAGAGGTGCTTTCAATTGACAATTCAGTAAGAACGCCCTAATTAGGCGGGTTCGCCCAGGGTTACCAAGTAATGTTTGCTGTACTCTTCAGGATAGTAACCCTGAAAGTTTAGTTTACGGTTTTTATCCCATCTTTTTGTGAGAGAGTATTTTTTTGATTGGGTCCTTCATCGAGACCCTGTTAGACCTACGAAAGGTCCGAATCCAAAAGGTTTGGTCCCAACAGCCCTTCTGGCAGTCAGCAATGTGGGTTTTGAGTGAGTTCCTTTGGTCCAGGAGGGGACAATCCCTGCTGGAAGCATCCCAAGAACACGGTATTATACCAGATCCGAGGGAGGGGTCTCCTAGGGCTGTAGTGTCTGTTTGCAACCTATGGATAACACGATTTTATCAGAGATTTTACCATAATAATTTCTTTTGAATATGGTTTTTGACTCGTTTATCACTTGGAATCAAAGCCCATTTAATGTTTAAGTTTGAAATTAGAATAGATTCCACATGCTGTACCTTCTTTTTAAAACCGTTGTGTTATGTTTTACACCTGACACGTTTGTGTTCGATTCTCCTTCATTATCTTTTGATGGTTTGTTAAAAACAAAACATGGCGCAGTAGGGTCGACTTTCTTTGGTATGGAAGCAAACCATCGTCAATCCAAAACGATGTTCTTTGCGCAATCAGCATTATCCAACAGTGCGGAGGCGCAACAAACTCACAACAACCTCCCGATGAATATGTCAAGAGGTTGAGGTTGGGTTCCTCCATGGCCCAAGTTGGGTTGTTCCATGGTTAAAGTGGTGTTGACGCCATTCCAACTTGGTCCAGTTTTCGGATGACTGTCGTCTGCTGGGCTTTTTGTCCCCAGACAATAGCACCGTAGGTCAGCATAGGTTTTATGATGGCTGTATAGATTCATAGGCTGCCTAGGTTACATTTCCCATCTCCCAGGTCCGGCAAATACTATAAGAAAGTAGCTTTCGAGTCTTTTCTCGAAGTGGGAGTTCCATGTTAGCTTACCATCAAAGGTTATCCCAGGTATTTCACCTTTGTAGAAAGGAGCAGTTGTGTGTTTAGAGGAGTCTAAGGGCGTTCAAGTTCACCATTCTTCTTGTGAAGAGAACCATCTCTGCCTTTTTCGGGTTGATGGATAGCGCGTGATCAGCACACCATCTTTCTATTACCCTGAGGGCAGTTGCATTACCCGCAGAGTACGCTCTAGATTTTTTTTGTGGACAGTATGATCAAGTCATCTGTTTATGCTATGGTGTGGAGATTTTTCTTGTTGAGGCGGTCAATGAGGCTGTCTAGGAGCACGGTCCACGGTAGTGGCGAGAGAACCCCTTCCCCTCTTGACCTTGCTTCGGATCTTGACAACCAACGCGAGTCCAGCTTGCGCGTTCGGGGTTAAAATCATTAATCGCCAATTAATACCCGAGATAGTTACAATTTTTTTTTCGGGGATCGAAATTTCAGCAAAATAAATTATTGCAAAAAATTTGTAATAAGACCGTTAACGCTTCTTGTTATTTTATTTAAATATTTATTCCGCTAACAATTGCCTTCAACTGACAAACAACACTACTTCATGGGAAAAAAGGTTATTAATTAATTTTGCAAATGATCTAGGCTAATTTTATTTAAGATTTTAAGTTCTAACGTACAGTGTATGTGTGTGGGACAGTAAAAGGCAGTTTACCAATAGGAAACATAACTCTGTCGGCATTCACAGTTTAAACACTTTTTGGTGTAAGCAAAGGGGCTTTTTAAAATGAACGGTAGACGGATGTAGTACTTCGTGTGGCCCTACGAGAAGCTCAAAAGGTAGAAATAATACTGTTAAGCAATGCATATTTTCTGGTATTTTGCCATATTTATTTTAATTATAAACCTATATACAGTGTTTAATCAAATATCTTTTCCCAATCCTCTAATTGTGTGTAGAAATACACAATTAGAAAGTTAAGAAAATATATTTGATAAAATAATGTATTGCTAACACATCTTTAACATTGTGTTTAGTGGTTGCGTAAAATGAGTTTCGTTCGGAGTTAAGTGGAACATTCCGTTAACATAAATTGACGCAAGGTAACCGCAAAATACAATCGTGTAGAGTTTTATTGCGCCTAAAACTTCAGGATATGTAATCATATTAAAAAAAATGTAATAGACTGACAGCAATTTTATATCCAATCTGTGTTTAAGAAATAGAGTATTCTAAATAGTTGCAATACTTCAAATGTAAAAAAAGAAAACAAAACATCAGAAAGAAAAAAAAATTCTAAAATTTATTTTCGTCATAAATTTATATTAATTTTAGATTACCGATCTTGTCATTATGGCTCATGCAACAAAAACCAACTCCAGATGGACGAGAAAGGAGGGACTAAACATAAACCCTTCCAAATCAGCCATAGTTGCCATCACCAAAAGGAGAAATCTAAAGGGCTTAGAACCCTTGAACCTACGAGGTGAAACGATCACGATCGTCATCTTAGACTTACCTGAAACCAACATCTTCAGAAAATAAGAAAGAAAGCGGAAATGACTCTTATGTTAATCAGACGCGCTCATGCGAAAACATGGGACATTAAACCAAACATGGTTTATTGGTATACACAAAGCGTAGCCAGGAATAATTTTGGGGGGTTAGCCTTTTGTGTCAGGGGTATCGACTCTCAAAATTGGGTGATCTTTTCGGGGTACTACACAGGGTGGCCCAACGAAAGGTCGCACCCTTATTTGTGACTCCTGGTATATTTTGGGAAAAAAACGCTCGGACACGTCAATTTTGATTTCTATGGGGGAGCATTTTTATCCATAGCCGTACAATACAGGGTGGTCCAATAAAATAAGATATATCTTAAGTGTAATGCAATAAGATATTGCATTACACTTAAGATTTTTAAATGAAACCCCAATTTTTTAAAAATTTTGGATTCTCTATGACGTTTTTAGTAACTTTTGTTAATAAAGTTTATACCTATCTTTAATCGTTGTAAAGTTATTTAAGTTTATGTTAAAATTTGACCAACTTAACTCAATACTTAAAATAATCGATTGCATGGCTAAAAATAATAATCATGGATACCATCAAGAAAACATCAGTGTCATCATATGTCATAGGAAAACTTTGTCATTGATTTCAAATTGTAAACTTACCTAGTTCTGATAAATATTAAACAATAATTTATTCAGTTCAAGAAGGGGTAAAAATAATAATACTCTATTATTAAAATGGGGGCATTACAAAAGCTACTGTCCGGTTTTTTAATGCATTACATTCAGACAAAAATATTAACGATGAGTATGTGGCTAATTAATGAGAAAATTTGAAGAAACTGGATCTTTATCTAATATTCGCCGTAATTGCCATTAAAAAATCGACCAGTTAGAAATGAAGTCGCAGAATTATCAGTGATGGAACACGTAGCACTTGACGACACCCGGCACTCGTGGACTGGCTACTTCTTTAGGATTTACATGCTAACAGCAAGAGAATTTTGAAAGACAATTAATTTCACCCGTATAAGATAAAACTTGTCCATGAGCTTCATGAAGACGATTGTGTCCCAACTTTTAATCAACAATGCAATCATGTTATTTAATATTTGTTTCTCGAATGAGTGTACGGTCTATTTACATGGTGCTGTAAATAGAAATAATTGTCGATATTGGAGTGACTCAAATCCACATCTGATTCGAGAGGTACAACCGAAATCTCCTGAAAAAATAAATGTGTGGGCCGGCATTTTCGTAAATCATATTGTAGGACCTTCCTTTATTCCTAGAAACTTGACGGGCAAGACGTACTTGGACATGTTAGAAAATACAATAGAACCACGAATTACCGAAATAATAGAAAATAGCGTTAATTCTAATGAAAATGATATTTATTTCCCACAAGATGGTGCACCACCGCACTACGTGGCTTCAGTACGATAGTTTTTGGACACGCATTTCCCGAATCAATGGATGAAAAAAATATTTATTGTTCCATGGAGGTAAATGGACAACACTTTCAGCATTTATTACCACCTACTTAATAGAAAATTAATTTTTACTTTACCTTTAATTTGCGTATGACTGTAGGTTGCTTTTTGTTTTTTTTTTAATTCTAGGATGGTTGTTTTTAATTTTAAAGTCTTGTTACTATGGAAACTAATTGATTAATATTTTTACGATATATTTCCTAATTATCACTTTTTCTGGAATTTTATTATAATTGTAAATAGCTTTACAACGATTGAAAATAGGTATAAACTTTATTAACAAAAGTTATAAAGTTTTTGGAGAATCAAAAAAAAAAAAAAAAAAAATGGAGGTTTCCATTTCAAAATCTAAAGTGCAACGCAATAACTTCTTTTTGGACCAACCTTATATTGTACGGCTATAGATGAAGAGACGTCCCCCCTAAAAATCAAAATTGACGTGTCGGAAAGTTTTTTTCAAAATATACCACAGTCACAAATAGGATGCAAGCTTTTCGTTGGGTTACCTGTATAATATTAAAAGATACTGCAACTCAGATTGTAAAACCGCGATCCTTGCGCTGCAACCTACGATACTCTCAAACTAAAACTGAACATCGCTGCTCGCACACGTTTGTACTCAATGTTTTGTTTTCCGCCTCAAAACCTAGGATTACCAAAATTATTCACTATAGTAGTAGCACAGATTTCTTAATATTATAATATTAAGAAATCTGTGGTAGTACTTCTTTGTATTCACATATTTTTTCTTTTGTGAAAATTTCGGGGGGGGTTCTGACCCCCTGACCCCCCCCACTGGCTACGGCCTTGGCTATACACCATGGTGTAAGGCCTATAATAACATACGCATCAGTGGTATGGTGGACAAAAATGCGACAAAGAACTGCTGTTACAGAACTGGCCAAGGTACAGAGACTTGCTGTAATAGGAGCAATTAAACAACCCCAACAGCAGCCATGGAGTGTCTCTTAGACCTTCCACCACTTAACCTCATAGTGATGGGAGAGGCAAGAATGGGTTACTTCCGACTGCAACAAAAACCAACTGGCGTCTACGCTAGTTTGGGACACAACAACATAAAAAGTCAGGTTGGCAGCAACATCCTGGACGAGAGAACAGAGCAAATGATTTCCCAATAAGCATTCAACAAAAACTTCGAGGTAAAAATTCCAGATCGATGTGAGTGGCAGCAAGCCGATTTCCTCGGCACGGTCGGAGACATCATCTGGTATACGGATGGTTCAAAAATCGAGCAGGGAACTGAAGCGGACGTGTACAGTAAAATGAGGAATCCACAATTCTCCATTCTACTAGGAACCCACAGTTCTGTATTTCAAACGTAAATATATGCTTTACTGCACTGTGCAAAAGAAAATTTTGGAAATTTTATCAAGAAATGTAAAATTTTGTAGGGAAATATAAGGGTTAATTATTAGTACATTATTTTTAAGGAAAATCCAAAAAGGTAGCTAGTAAATTATTTTCTAAAATAGAAACTTGGTAAAAAACCTAAAATATTTTAAAGAAATGAGAGCAAATTTTGAGGAAGAATTAGAAACGCAAAAAATTATAAATGCCTTATTTTAAAGTGCAATGTCCAAATATATTTAAAAATTTGTACACACATTTTCAGTTAAAATACTATTAAAACACTGTAAGTCAAGATACTTTTGTTTCCTTAAATTTGTGATGTTCTACAAAACCATTAAAATTGGGTCCATTTTATAATCTTTAAACCTCGGACCACAAACATCAAACGTTTTAATAATTTAATTTATTTAAAGATAAACTTTACAACACTCTAGGTAATAACAGGTAATTCAAATAATAAAAATATTACTTGAAAAATAAACACATAAGTAGATACAAATTTGCAGGTTAGGATCACTTTAAAAATTTAAATTAAATGAAAATAAGTAAAGCAATGACAGAGATAAACCTATTTATATTTTCATGGGATAGAAAGAGAACAAACCGTAGCAAGACCCTGGTTGGTCTTTCTATTTCTATTCTCCGAACTAGCCTTTCGGAAACCTAATAGCCGAGAAAACTTACGGAGTTTTGGTTTAAAGAGATTTCTATTATAGACAGGAAATTTCCTTTCTATGGTGTTATAGAGTTTAATTTTTTGAGTTCGTCTCCAGGGTGAAGTTGATTCATATTTGTTATAAATAATAGAATCAAATCATAATTTCAATATTAAACACAAGTTTTAAATGCTGCATAATATTTCAAATAGCAAAAAATAAGATGCTCAAGAAAACATAAAAATAGCAAAGTTAGCAATATCTAGAGACGTTACTAGCCTAGTTAGGTTATTTAAGTAATTTTTTATGGTATGGAATTCCTATTAAAGAATTTAAATATGTAAAAAATGTATCAAACCACACACTGTATTTTTATAATATTTTATTTGTCCGTTTTACGGAAATGTAGAAATGACTGGGAACTAATTGTTTATATTTTACTGCTTTGGTTATTGTTAGTTTTTAATTAGTATTGTGAACCTT
>JAHBCN010023929.1:0-12238 GCA_019359885.1 Listronotus oregonensis | reverse complement strand
AAAAAAAGTTTGGGATTCCTCTTTCGAGCCAGAAAATATTTCTCTTCTTCCAATCTGTACACTCTGTATGTATCCCATATCAGACCCTTTTTGGGAAATATTGTTCTCAGTTGGGAATGGCGCCCCCTACAACACTTATTCGGGACTCCATTCAAAAAAAGCTGTTCGTCTTAATAATGACCCAACGCTCACAAAAAGGCTTCCTCTTTTTGCCCATCGTCGAGCTGTAGGGGATCTGTCGCTCTTCTATAGGTATTTTCACGGCTTTTGCTCAGAGGAATTGGCCAGTATTATTCCTTCTCTGGCAACTCCCAACAGAGCAACACGTAGTGCAACTTTTATGCATCCTTTTACAGTTCAGTTAGAGAGGCCCCGAACTTCCCGCTTTCTTCGTTTTTTTATTCCTAGAGTGTCAAGACTATGGAACCTGCTGCCCGCATAAGTTTTTCCTTCTCCTCCCAATCTCCAAAAATTTAAGTCCCGTGTGAACAAACTCCCTCTCACCACACTGAAGACACCCACGGTACGTTAGTACTTAGGCATCAGCCTTCGTGGACTGTCCCAAGATAAAAAAAAAAGATGTTTTAAAAAACCGTTAAGTTCTTCGTCATTACCTGTCCATACAATTACATAATTAGTTATCACTTGAAAACGGTTGGAGATACATCACTAACCGAAACGTTGTGTTACAATTAACAAATAAAGACAATGGAAGTCCAAGATTCTAGTGTTATTGAAACCATTACATGGTCTAACACCTTTAAGGAAAAAATGGTAACAGTAGTTAGGAATTTTTCCTGTGAAAAATAGGCCAAATTCGTTCTAATAATAATAATTTTTTTGCTAATAATAATAAAGTTTTAATTATGTAAATTTTTACTTTAGATGTTTGCTTGACTTTGTATTCCTAAAGAGCATATTTCCGATAAAAAAAATCAATATAATAATATGCAAAAAGCCAGTAAAAGAGTTCAACTTAAGAACCCATTTCGAGGAAGCTGCGAAACTTTTTATATCACCTCCTTGTCTAAAATTTCTTTTATATTAGTAACGCGCGTTGTGCCAAGTAAGCGTGTTTGATATTACAAATTCAAATTTCTATAAAACTTTGTACACTTAGTATGCTCCCGAAAGCTATAGTCACGTATATCTAACATTGCCCTATATCGAACCGGGCGAATGACGTAAAAAATCCCATTATCCCTGTCGTAAGCCCGTTTGATATCAAAAAGCTAATTAACGGAAACAGTTAAAATACACTTTGGAATATATTTCGATTTATAATCGAAAATAAACAAACCTGTCATATTTTATTTAAATTTAAATTGAAAATGCAAATTTCTGTAACGTATGCACACTTGCACTATGTTTAAGTGGCCATTTAATCGACATTTATAGGGATTTGAAAGTACAGACCTATTTAGCCGTTTTCGAAAAAAAAAAGGAGATTATCAACTCGGCACGTATGTAATATTATAGTCCAAGAGCCCATGACACATGTTTTATGGAGTATTTGATTCGTATATATATATATATATATATATATATATATATATATATATATATATATATATATATATATATATATATATATTAAGAGAAGATATGGAAAAAAGTTACAAGGAAAAGTTGTTCAAAATTAAAAGGTAGTCTCTATTACCAATTTTCGGAAAAATCGGCCAACTTTTATTTATTTGTGATTAAATTTATTTTAATATCAATTTACTATCAATTTTTTTGCTGTTAAGTAAGCATTCAAAGCGATACTGCGGCTAATGAATTATAAAAGCGAAGTGTCAATAAAGCTTGTCACTATCAACGCCTACTAGTACAAAAATTTGGAATTAGTTAATTGACAATGAAATTTTATTCACAAATAAATAAAAGTGGGCCGATTTTTCGAAAATTGGTATTAGAGACTACCTTTTACGTTTGAACAACTTTTTCTAGTAACTTATTTCCATAGCTTTGCAAATAAATGCACTTTACTCTTGTATCATTTTAAGCTTTTCTAATTTTCTGAACACCGCGTATAAAATATGTTAAATGTTTCTATCCCAATCTTACTCTAAGAAGTAGCAAAAATTTTTATCACAAGTAACTTTTTTCGATGAAATTAAAAATAAAGAAGTTTTTCCTATTCAACACCTTTTCCGTGGACACACCAGTACGTCCACGGAAAGGTGTTAAGAAAAACTTCTTCATTTTTAATTTTATCAAAAAAACTACGTTTAAAAAAAAATGCTACTTCTTAGAAAGATTGGGATACATTTAACAAATTTTACACGCGCCATTCAAAAATTGAAAAAAAACTTTAAATGGTTCAAGAGTCAAGTGCATTTATTTGAGAAGATATGGAAATAAGTTACTACGAAAAGTTGTTCAAAAGTAAAAGATAGTTCCTAATATCAATTTTCAAAAAAATCGGCCTACTTTTATTAATTTGTGATGAAAATTATTTTAATATTAATTAACTAATTCCAAATTAACAACTTATGATTGCACCAGTAGGCGTTGATAGTGACAAGCTTTATTGACACTTCGCTTTTATAATTCATTAGCCGCAGTAACGTCAGCTTTAAATGCTTATTTAACAGCAAAAAATTTGATAATAAATTGATATTAAAAATTTAAATTGATATTAATATAAATTTAATCACAAATAAATAAAAGTGGGCCAATTTTTTCGAAAATTGGTATTAGTGACTACCTTTTAATTTTGAACAACTTTTCCCAGTAACTCATTTCCATATCTTCTCAAATAAATGCACTTTACTCTTGTACCATTTTAAGTTTTTTCAATTTTCTGAACACAACGTATAAAATATGTTAAATGTTTCTATCCCAATCTTACTCTAAGAAGTAGCAAAATTTTTTATCAGGAGTAGCTTTTTTCGATAAAATCAAAAATAAAAAAGTTTTTTCTCTTTAACACCTTTTCCGTGGACATACTGTATATATATATTGGGGTGATTTTTTTTGTGCCTATTTTTTTTTTCGGTTTCATCGTGGAATTTTGTGAAATACCCCCAAAAAAATCCCTGATATATTAATAATAAGTACTCGCCCAAAGCGTGTGAAGATTTTCCATTTAAATAACACGTATAAACTTTGATTCTTTTTTAAATTTCTATAACTCAGCAGCATTTTATGTTATCGTCTCGCTCAAAGTGGGGATTTTTGGAAAATTGGATTCTCGACAAACGTGTCCATTGCGGCAAAGTCGCAACTCACATCGGCGAGGAAGTACGGGCCACTAAACCTATTTTTTTCATAAAATTCTCATTTTTCTGTCATTTTCTCATAAACGTTCATTTTCTCGTAAACGTAAAAAGTTGTTGAAATTTAACTTCCTACAAAAGGTCTAATATTTGAATTGCTAAGACCAATAGTTCTTGATATATTTGGCCTTTAATTAATTTTACTATGAAATTTTTACAAATTATAATTTAAAGTATCAGTATAGTAAAATTAATTAAAGGCCAAATATCTCGAACTGTTACTTAGCGATTCGATTGTAAGGACCTTTTTTGTAGAAAATTAAATTTTAACAACTTTGTCATTCATTTTTTTTTGTAGCTCTTGTCATTTATGGGAAAATGATAAAAAAACGATAATTTTATTAAAAAAATAGGTTTAGTGACCCATACTACCTCGTGTCGGTGTCAAACACTAATATCCGTCATTTCCCATGATAGCGTGATAGCCTTGAAAAGTTGCATATTTTTAAATTTTACACCCCGTACCCATTATTAATTCTCAAGTATTTTTTTTCTATTTTTTGTAGTTTTTTCCTATATAGATCATCCGAATTTATTTAAACTTTTCTAAAATTATTTTTTCATATTAAAATTGAATTTTTAAATGTAATCCTTATATCTTTTAATGCTGGTACAAGTACTTTTGTACAAAAATAAAAAATACCCCAATGGAATGGCGTCAAACTTGATACAAATATGGTATAATTTTCAAAAAAACTAATAAAACACACCTAATTTCTGTTTTTCTATTAAACAGTTACATTAAAACATCAAGCGGAAAAAAATATCAATAAAAAATAGCCTTTCTAAACTTTCCATCAAATTTATAAATATAAATCCATATGTTAATTAATTACCAACCTACTTTAAACTAAACATAGAAATTATTACAAAGAATATGTAAAAATTAGCAAAAAAATAAATACCTATAACATTTTAACATCACTAAAATTAAGAATCACATTGATTGCCCTCCTTGAGACGTCTTCAACAGAGTTTTTGATGCTTTTTGCTTTTATGTTTAAAATATATTTTTGAATAACTCTTTCCAAGTGGTCGACATCGTGTTATTAAGGACTTTTACTATTTTCGGGTAGTAACAACGTTTCTGTAAAAAATAAAACCAAAAAATCCTAAAAAAGTTATTAATCTTTGAAACTTCACGTTAAGAAAACAATTTTTAAAATATTATTAAGCAAAGTCTGCACAAGAGCAATGTAAAATGCAATATCGACACTTTTGATGTATTTTTAGATTCTTAGAAAAAGTTATTGCAAATTTTCACTTATAATATCCCTAGTGCATAAATTATTACCGGAAATTTTTTTGAGGTCACGAATATTTTGAAAATTTTCTTAAAATATTCGTGACCGAAGAAAAATTTCCGGTAAGTAATTTAAGCTCGTGGGATATTCGGTAAGAAAATTTTGAACCCAGTATAAATTTCGAAAATGTTGGATATTTTTATTACAAATGACAAAAAGTCAAACTAACATAGTGAGGCCATGAATGACAAACAATTGAGTGTCAATACGGCAATACGGCACTACTGTCAATACGGCACTACTGTCAGTGGTTATTACTTGTCATCGTGTTCGTGCAATCAAGTGCAAATTCTGATTTATTCATAAATAAAAAGTGTTTTTTAAAATGTCCCGTTTTGGAAAGGAAAGTCAAGACATTATTAGGAAAGAAGTTCAACACTTAATTCCCGATAATACGAAAAAATCGAAACTGAGTGTTTGGAAACAGTTTTTGGAATTTTGCAAAGAAAAGTCCTATAATATTGATGATGAAAATATTTCTACTGAACAGCTAGCCCATGTCTTAGAAGATTACGCCTTTAATATGAAGAAACAAAATGCCGACGATATAACAGAAAGTTTGACCCGTTTTCTGATGTTGAGTTTGTAGCAGCCAGAGCAGCACGGGATGCCAAAAGACGACAACTTCAAAAGGATTCCTTAAAAAGGAAATTAAGTGCTTTGGCATCGAGCAGTGAAGAATATGAGGAAATTCTTAAAATATGGGATGAGGATTGTCCTAATGGTCTTCAACGAAAGTTTTTTTTTTTGCATCGCACGAATTAGCCTGGAGAGGTGGGGAAGGATGTTCAGCTTATGTTACATATTTTTTAGAAGAAAATGACAATATGGGCAATTACACAGGACGAATAAGAATACAATCCAGTTTTCTCAAAGACGACCCAAGGGGGGTTCGAGAAAATTGGCTGATAGTAAGTGGCTCATTACAAATACTGCTAACCCAAACATTTGCCCCGTTCGGTTATTCAAAAAATTAATCGAAAAAAAAAAATTCATAAAAATTGACAGATTGTTTTTAACTCCCAATGAAAACTTTAATAAGCCAAATTCAAAAAGTTGGTTCAAAAATTGCCCAATTGGAAAAAATACAATTTCTACTTGGTTTAAGTCTGCAGCAAGTCACATTGGTATTGACATTAAAAAAATTAAAGTTACAAATCATTCAGGAAGAGCTACTGGAGTTTCAAATTTAGCTAAAAAAGGTGTCGGTGAACAACAACTGATTAAGATTACAGGACATAGCAATAGTCAATCCATTAAACCCTACTTGCAGCTTGATAGTACACACCATTAGAATATAGTTGAAACGATGAGGAGCAGCACTTCAAGTAGCGTTTTAAAAGAAAATTCTGACCATCAAAGTAATGTTTATAATAATTGTACGTTTAACATTACTAACAATTATGAAGTAACATAATTAGATTACATATTAGAAAATTAAAGTAGTACATAGGTATAATATCTAAATAGTGAAATATAAAATATATATTAAAATGTTTCTTGTTCTGGTTTAACATTGTTATAATTTCAGTTTTTTTTTAGTGAAATAAAATGTTATTTTCTAACTTTATTTCTAGAAAACTTTCATAAATAATTTAAAAACATCTTATAATTTGGTTTTTTATTAACATCAGACTACTAATGTTAGTGGAATATCATTTACTTTTGATAATAATTATTATTTTTAAGTAGGTAGGTACTTCAAAGTGTTACTTATGCTTAATAAAACATTTTTTTTATTGAAATAAACTGTAAATTTCCAACTTTAGTTACATAGAACCTTTATAAATAACTTAAAGACATCTCATATTTCCATCTTTTATCAACTTTAATCTACTAATATTAGTGGAACATCATTTACTTTTGATAATTATGACTTTGAGTAGGTATCCTACTTCAAGATTTTATGTTTAACCAAATGAAGCTTTTTTCTTAGTAAAACAAATGCAAATTCCTAACTTTAGTTATATATAACCTTTATAAATAACTTGAAGACATCTTATATTTCCATCTTTTATCAAATTTAATCTACTAATATTAGTGGAACAGCATTTACTTTTGATAATTATGACTTTTAAGTACCCTACTTCAAGATTTTATGCTTAACAAAATGAAGCTTTTTTTCTTAGTAAAATAAAATGCAAATTTCTAACTTTAGTTGCATGGAATCTTTATAAATAATTTAAAGGCATCTTATATTTCCATCTTTTATTAACTTTAATCTACTAATATTAGTGGAACATCAGTTACTTTTGATTATTAGTCTGAAGTAAGCCCTATCTATGTCTTGTTTCGCGATGCCTTAAAAACGTCTAGGCGGCCATGAAATGTAAAAAGAACGTAGTAATGGCCGCTAGACTTACAAAATGTCAACTACGTAAAAAACAGATTATTAGGTACTATCTAATTATTAAAAAACTGAATCGACATCAGAAAAAGTATGCCTAGTATATAGTATAAAAATGGCTTTAGACTTAACAAAATACGGATTGTGTAGTTTGTGCAAAGAATATTCAGACATTAAAAAATACCATCGTCAGCTTCCCTATTTATCAAAATGCATTGAAGATCTTAACTACGAAGAAACCACGGATAAAAAACTGTTTACAAGAATCCAAGAATATCTACTAAAATCTTCAAGTAAATTTAATAAAATATCTAAATTCAAATTAAATAAACTTGTGTCTAAATATTTTATATATTTTACTAAACATAGACATTTACAATATTCCGAGCAAATTTCAGTTTTAAGTCCTATTTATTCTCCATTAAAACGAGAAAACTTTTTGTTAGAATTTGAACATCACTTAAATTTAGTTACAAACATTTGTTATTAAATTTCTTATTTAGTATTAATGTAATAAATAATTTTTAAACATTTGACACATCAAATTTGCATAAATTTTTATTTTTATAAGCAAAAATATTCACATTAATATGCTTTTTAAGTAAAAAAATGGCAATAATTCTACATAAATAAGGCACTGTAATTCCCGCGTCATTATTTTGAATATTTTGACGTTTCAAATGTGACAGGGAAATTTCAGTGTAATTTCGCCGGAAGTGCTAGTGGATGAATATTTCCGGAAATTTTTGTCGTTGCCATGGAGATGATTGTAAATAAAAGCTTCTGATTGGTTGGAAAGAGTAGGTTCAAAATTTTCTATGTAATTTAATATCATAAAAAAGGTAATAAGGTATGCAGTTTGAATGAGATTGTCAGTGTAGCAAAATAATTGACATTTTAACTGGCATAAACTCCTTTTAAATTTTCTATTTTGCTTTTAGAATAATTATTATTTTACTATATTATTGAACTATACAATTATAATAGAGAAATGTAGATATATATAATTTTCCGTTTTTAATAAAAAAAAAGTCAGTTCTTGACATGACAGATGCATTACCCATATTTAAAAAAATTATTCCAATAAAGAAAAAAGTTATAGGCTATCATAATCATAGTAATTTAATTTTTTAAATCGATATTATTTTGGCAACACATTTCTGTATATTGCTGTATTTTTCTGTAATTACCAAGTCCAAATTCATTTCTTAAACACGTATTGTAAAGGCTCTTTTAAGTTTTGCCTTTAGAAAATATATTTTAAGTATCATTTCAGTTCAACTTTGCAGCGTCTGCAAAACGCAATAAAGATCACTGAGAAGGTCATTATACATTCTAGATTTTATTTTTCTTGCAAAATAATATTATTTTCTACAAAGCGTAATAACCAGATATTGCATCAGTGTTAGATACAGTGTCGACTCAATTTTTTCTATGTCAGTAATACAGCGACGGACACATATGGATTTTTTTTATCGTTGGACAGTCCACGAAGGCTGATGCCTAAGTACTAACGTACCGTGGGTGTCTTAAGCGTGGTGAGAGGGAGTTTGTTCACACGGGACTTAAATAGGGGAGGAAAAGGAAAAACTTCTGCGGTTAGCAGGTTCCATAGTCTTGACACTCTAGGAATAAAAAGGAAAAGAAGAAAGCGGGAAGTTCCGGAGCCTCTCTAACTGAACTGTTAAAAGGATGCATAAAAGTTGCACTACGTGTTGCTCTGTTGGGAGCTGCCAGAGAAGGAATAATACTGGCCAATTCCTCTGAGCAGAAGCCGTGAAAATACCTATAGAAGAGCGACAGATCCCCTACAGCTCGACGATGGGCAAGAAGAGGAAGCCTTTCTGTGAGCGTTGGATCATTAATAAGACGAACAGCTCTTTTTTGAATGGAGTCTAGAAGGCTAAGTGTTGTAGGGGACGCCATTCCCCAGACATGAGAACAATATTCCAAAGAGGGTCTGATTTGGGATACATACAAAGCGTACAGATTGGAAGAAGAGAAATATTTTCTGGCTCGAAAGAGGAATCCAATCTTTTTGAAGCTGCCGAAGCTATGGATGAAATGTGTCTGTGCCAGTTGAGGTTATTCTCAAAGTAACGCCGACTAGATTAAACGACTCTTTTTCTGCAGAACTTGGCCGCTCATATGTAAGGGATGAGCATTCGCAGCCTTTTTCGAGACAGCGAACATGACTGTGTTTTTGTGGCATTAAACTGAACACGATTTTTGGCGCCCCAATCCAAGATAAGTTTGAGGTCTTGTGAAAGAGATATCTGCATTGACCTGCGCTTGTTTTCAAAATCAGAATTACACGGTGGCTTAAGAAATTGAATACTAGAGTGGAGGGTACTATCATCAGCAAAACTATGAATGGGATTGATTGTGGAAGAGAGAAGATCGTTAATGTGTAGAAGGAAACAGCGTGGGTGCCAGCACTGAGCCCTGGGGCACCCTAGCATTAATTTGTAGAAGCTGGAGGAATGACCATTTACAATAACTGGTATACGCCGATTAGAAAGGAAACTGGAAAGCCAAGAGCAAAGCTTAGGTGGAAGACCGTAAGAAGGAAGTTTGTTAAGAAGCCCATCATGCCAGACCTGATCGAAAGCTTTGGATATGTCAAGAGCAACGATCTGGGTTCACCAAGAAACTCAAGGGACTTGTTCCAGTTGTGTGAGACAAAGAAAAGAAGATCAACTGTGGATCTTCTGTGACGGAATCCATACTGTCTATCATGTAAGTCCTTGTGTTTATCCAGATACCTTAAGATTTGGGAATTAATGAGTTTTTCCATTATTTTGCAAACAACAGATAGAAGAGATATAGGTCTATAGTTAAAAGGAAGAGTTTTGCATCCTTTTTGGGGACAGGTTGCACACGTGCAGCTTTCCAGCTCTCCGGGAAAATGCCCGTATTTTCTTCGTCTTAAATTTGCAAAAATTTATGTGATGCCGATTAAGAATCTTAAGTGAAAATTTAGAAATGACATTTATAAACCGATTTGTCTCAAATTTAAAATATAAGGAATTTATTTCTTTTCAGAATCGGTTCCTTCAAAAAAGGAATTGATTTCGGATCATATTAAAATTATAAAACAAATCCGAATCACAGATTCTATTTTTAAAAGGTACTCGATTTCAGCCATCAGATCCTTAAAAGAATCGATTCATACCCAGCTCTGCTTTTAGGGCCATTTAATAAAAAAAACGATATGTCAATTCATATAAAATCTTTCATATTTACGAATAAACGATCCAAACCGAAACCAGAGCCTTTTGGGCTTTCTTTTCGACATTAAGTTTTAGAAGTTGTAGCTTTAAATAAATTTCCCCCACCTAATGGACCGTTACTGATTTTGACGGTAATATAATTTAAAACACATGCTCAACTTGTAGAAAACAAGGCAACCAAAAAGTTTCCGAAAAGTTGGATAACATACAACTTAAGCCTAAGTGGGTGTTTGGTAGAAGATAAAAAACGAAATCAGACAGCCAGGCGATGATGTAATACGTATTAACGTCTATAAAAGGAAATTGTTTAAGAAAAAAAAACGGCATGCGTTAATAGATTAAGTAGACATTTTGAATTACATTTTTAGCGCTTAAAAAGCATTGAATTTTTATTGGCGATGTGTATACAGTGTGTCCCTAATTGGTGGGGAATGTATGGGGATCTTGGAAACCACGATAGATAGAAAATCGGTTAAATGGGGAAAGTTTTGAACAGTTATGTTAGTAAGCTAATCTCGTTTACTACATGGTTTTATCTATTTAGGTTTTTGAGAAAATTTGAAAAACCTGAAACATGCATTTTCGAAAATCGGCCATATTTTTTTATAAGTGAAACTTTTTGAAATCTGTCAAAACTTCTTCAAAGCAACTTTTTTTGTAGAATATCACCGAGTAGTCAATTTTTATTTTCTTCGTTTCGGGATTTTAGAATCATCATCAACTTTATTTTTTTATATGGCCGTCATATTGGATTTTTGCGCAGCCAAATAGTGCTTTTTATTCTTTTTTCAACAATGTATAGCATGTTATAATTTAAGACTTTATAACCTCATTTATTTCAAAAAACAAATATTTTTTTAGTTGGCCTTGACTCCGGCGAACGTTTTTTTTGTAAACAATAAAATATTAGTAATTGTCAAAATAGATAAGCTGAACAGATATTTTACAGAAATGGGTTTCGCGAGCAAAGCTATACCGTTAATACCGTGTTACAACAAAACTACACGTAACAAGTTAATTGAAACAAGTGAAAATAAAAACAATGAAAAGTGGCTAAACTAAAATTCCTACTAAAATGGAGATGTAAAATAACGACCTTAAATTTAAAATGTTGTCCATTTCTCTCAACATATTTACGATTTTCTTTTAAATAGTCTTAACTACCCTTTGAATGGTTGACTTAGGTATGTAGAATTCTCTATCAACATCCCTGGCTGATGATGTTGGATTTTCGTTAAAATGTTGATTAACGGCAGCATCTCGTTGTCGATTTTCTTCAACGTACTTCTTAGGTCGTGGTTTCTTAAAACTTCGAATTTAAGCAAATTTGTAACCAGTTCAAAAGTAAGTTAGTTTAGGATGCTGCATTTCAGGAAAATTGTCGAAATACGTTTGCGCAGCTATATTATCATTTCCATTGCTTTGGAAATAACGTTGCAAAATATCGAGTTGTTTTTAAAATAATAAACCATTTTACAGAGTTGAAAAAATTGTAATAACGGACCCGAGCTAACTTGATAATGACGCTAGATGACATTCGCTGGAATCAAGGCCAACCGAGAAAATATTTGTTTTTTGAAGTAGATGAGGTTATAAACTCCTAAACTATAACATGTTACACATTGTTGAAATCAGAATAAAAAGCACTATTTGGCTACGAAAAAATCCAATATGGCGCCCATATAAAAAAATAAAGTTGGTGATGATTCTAAAAACCCGAAACGTAGAAAATAAAAATTGACTACTCGGTTATATTTTACAAAAAGAGTTGCTTTAAAGAAGTTTTTACAGATTTGAAAAATTTTCACTTATAAGAAACATATGACCGGTTTTCAAAAATGCATGTTTCAGGTTTTTTCCAAATTTCTCCAAAACCTGAATAGATAAAACTATGTAGTAAACGGGATTAGCTTACTAACAGCATTGTCCAAAACTTTCCCCATTTAACCGATTTTCTATATATCGTGGTTTCCAAGATCCCCATACATTCCCCACCAATTTGGGACACACTGTATAGTCCAGTAACTGAAGACCTAAAAGTGCCCATACGAAATAAATCTGCAAGTTTTATTT
>JAHBCN010023928.1:0-12283 GCA_019359885.1 Listronotus oregonensis | reverse complement strand
TTTTTTTTTTTTCTTCTTTTTTGGGTTAAGAAAATTTAAAAATACCCCCCTTATTGCGTTTTTTTTTTGTATAAGATGGCTTTTAAATTTTAATCCGACGGTTCTTCTGTATATAGGCTCATCTTAATCAGCTTTTTAAATAAATTCCGACCTGGTTTTTACAAACTACAAGTATTTTTATTGCCTTTTTGTTTAAATGCGAAAATAATTAAAGTGGCGCGTACATAAAAATATGAAAAAAATGCTCCTAAAACCTGAAAAAAAAAACCTGAGGTTTGAAAATTCTTTAAGCTGATGAAAAATTTAAATTTCAAAGTGTGTAACATATTTAATGCAATTTTATTAATTCTGGACTATCTGGTTTGGTTATCTTATTTTTTTGGTAAATACGTCTTTTTTTTTTAAAACAGCCGTCGTTGTTGGGAAATCTTTGTTATGGGGTACATTTTTATTTTCCTTACAAATGTCTTTATTTTTTAAATCCCTAAATGCTGTTAAAGTGGCCTTTTTTGCTATCAGAAGACTCGAGGCTGTTCATAGTTTCTAATAATTCAAGTTTAAATTTCTCTATATCTTTTGTAAAATTATCATTTGCATTTACTTTTGATTTAGATAGTGCCTTGATGATTGTTCCTTGGCTAAATGTTTTATTGCAAATTTGGCAAATTATGTCTATTTTTTACCAAATAATAATACAAATCACACAAATAATATAGATACTCGTATTTTTTACCAAAAAAAAAAACACAGAAGTCTAATAATTAGCATAATACAAAAATGTTAGGTTAGGTGCAGTTGATGTGAGCTTATGCCCATGCGCACAATGTGAAAGCCAAAGTGGAATCCGTGGCGCTAGCCGCTAGTGGCTTTTTTTAGAAAATTGGTATCAAAAGTATGCCTGGCTTACGGGAAGTGAAACAAAAAATAAATTGTTTTTGAACCGAAACGAAAAAAAATCAAAATCCATGGTATCAGGTATGCTACGACATCTTGAAAGAACTTTAGTGCTCTACAAAAGCACGATATATCAAAAGGTCATATTTACAGTCAACTTAAAATGAATCTCTTTGGTTAACAAAACATTTACTTGTTAGAAAACAACGGAGCTTAGTTAGAAAATGTTAAACATAACGAACTTGTTAAAAAAATCACTCTATGTTGCATCGATTAATAAATATTGTAATTTTTTTTGGCTTGTCCAGAACTACCAATTAGGGGCCCCGATAAATTTAAGCAGTTATTAAATGTTTTCTGAGGAAAAAAAAAGTCATTGCTTCTGCCACCGGAGCTGCCAACCCACCAGCCGCCACTGCTAAAGAAGGAAAAAAATAACACATGTATAATATACTCTTAACATTGTAAATATAATAAAATGTAAATAATTTCTATGAATAAGGCAATTGTTTAAGTAGATTTAAATTGAGTTGTGTCTCATACATACGTATCCAACATGTTTAAGTCTAACAGTCTCACTATATATATAAAATAAACCCAAAGGAACATAATGTATATGATATATCTCCTGCATTGTTGTGTTATATGGAAGGCAATTTATCAAATATGCTAATTTACCTTTATTTATTTTATTTAGAAAAATGGGTCTTGTCTACCTAGGTATGTTCTTTGAACTTCTGTGTGCCGTCTAATTCCACTTGCTGTACGATTATTTTTAAAGTCTGTTAGAATTTGTAATACTAGCCTGTAACAGAAACCATAAGACATGGAAAAAGCTTTATAAAGGGGCCCATCCAAAAGAACAAAGGAAGAACTACTCAGACAAAGTAGGAAAAGACTTCGCATAACAGTAGGGCTGCTAACATGGCACGATAACCAGAGGACACCTGCACAAGGTAGGCTCATATAATGGGGACCCAAATTACAGAATGTGCGACGAGGGGGAAGAGACAGCCTACCACATCCTGTGCGAATGTGAAGCGTTAAATTACAAAAGACAGGCATGATTTGAGCAACCGAAAATGAGCCCACAAAAATATATTAACCAACCAATCTCAAGGTTATACAGACTCGTAGAAGGAGCAAGACTAATGAGGGGATTGGTATAAAAGATAATGGGAGATTAGACACAAAAAGACCAAGAGGCTGCGCTGCCTCCGGTAGTAAATTTAGCGCGATAGGTGCTCAACCAGTTAGATTTCATTGGTATACCGCAGATGTAACGGAGTAAACAGCCTAGCGTAAAACTGGAATATCTTTATATTTATTGGAGATAAATTTCTACTGCTTCAAGGGATCATTCGGACCCTGAAATACAAGGTTCGATGATAGTCTAGCATAAAATTAACTCAATTTTACAAGAAATGCGGATAGTATGGGCCCATGTGGGTATTTTGGCATGGACTCGAGATTTGACGTTCCACAAACAAAATCCAACGGCTGTAAATTGCAGAATCTAATGGCCAGGTGATATCTCTACCTCCTAATATTACTAAGCCATCTAAACTTTTTTGCAATACATTTTATATATCTCATGTAGTACGGTACAAAAAAACATTCATGTGTAAAAAAATCTGTAACTTCTTGCACCTCATTTTGCAAACATTTCAATATGAACTTTCAATTTTTATAATTTTTTTGGTACCCCATATACTTATTCGGTTCCTCTTGCCCTAATTTAAGTTTCCCTATGTTGTTTTTTTCTATTTGTGTTCGCCATTTTTATTCTTGCAGGGTGCAGCAGTAAAGCAAAAGTTTTTAGATGTTTGTGTGGATTTTTTTTCCTTTTTTGCCATTAGCAAGAGAAATGCTGAAAGCACAATGAAATTATGAGCAGAAGTTCTCGTTGTACTTTTTTGTTTTTCATTAAATTAATGTTTTTGACGTTTTATAAAAATAAGAATGTCTGTTTAAAAATATTATGTTTGTTTACTTGTTTTTTTTAAGAAAATATTTTGTATGATTTAATAATATTGAATAATTAAAATATGTATAATCACTATATTCAACTAACAAATTTATAAATTTGTTTATAATGGGTCTTTTTGCTAATATTCAAGGAAGTTATTAATAAACTTGTGTTACCAAAAAAAAATCATATGAACATATGACCTAAACGTCTTAACTTTTGAACTACAGGGTGATAAAGGTTTGAATTTTTTTCCATTTTAGATATCTTTACGAAATATGTTATGGTATTTAGAACATTTTCTATTGTACAACTTTTTTTTTAATTTCTACAAGAGGCGTCCGCATGGGATTTCATTTTTATATTTTAAGGAACAAATGGTACGCCACTGGATTTTTTAATGGGGGTATTATGTATATGTATGGGTATTAGGTATTATTTTTTTTATGGGGGTATTATTATTAAGGGTAGCCTGGTCACTTTAACATAAAAATACCTTGTGCGTTTTCCGTAAAATGCACCCTTCTTGATTAATCCTAATAAATTAAAAATATTATTAATAGCCTTAATTAATTTTAAAAAATGCATATGAACGTATGTCTAATGTACATTATTTTATTTCTATAGCTGCCTTTGAAATAACAGTACAACATACTTACAATTTAATGTATTAGTTATTAATATTATAAAATCACAGTACCCTATAAGAAAAATAAAAATATTTTTACCTTCCGGCTTAAACTTCGCAAGTGGCTTTATTTTAATGTGTCTTGATAGGTAGGTTGATAGGTTTAAAGTGAGTGGACTTTTTACGCCCTCCACTGCGACGGCTCGGTCCATTGTGGCTTACACCTTTTTATATTTCTCCCAATAGGATCGGACTTCTAATAAATCCGATACCAGATTGCGAGAGAGTTATTACATCTCCTCTTACTCGTGTCGCTACCGGACACGAGCACAATATGTGTTCTGATGTGTTCTGGTGTCCCTGTCTCCTGGAGAGTATGACGAGCAGACGATTAGATCTGTCATGCCCTCCTCTCCCGGTCTAGTGACGTGGGTAGGTACCAGGTCCTTGTTACAGGAACCAGACGTTCTTTCTGAGGCCGCATCTCCGGCCTTACCCTATGAAAACGGTCCTATCCACTTTCATAGGGGAACCAGGGAATCCTTTTCCCTATAAAGGCGGTTCTGTCCGCCTTCTTTTTGGATCCCTTCCTAAGCACCTGTTTGTTCGGGATGGATTAGCCCTTCCCCGGGAAACAGACGCCGGTGACTTCAGGGGCACCTTTCGAAACGGATTCACCCGTTTCGGCCGGCGCACCTTTGTCTCCTTGTGTCACTTTTTTCCTATGAGAGCAGTTCTGTCCGCTTTCTGTTTGGAGCTAGGGAAGTAATAGTCCATCACTTACCGCAGTAAGGCTAGATACTCTGAGAGGTCGCCCTGTATCTCAGAGGCACCGTTGGAGACACCTGTTTAAGGCACAAGATGCCATTCACTTATCAGCACGGTATGCTAACACCTTGAGTTAGGCCTTGTGTTCATCTTAGCTTCGGATCCTGTTCCATACGCTAGCCAAAAGAGTTGCCGATTACCAGCAACTCTAGCGCATGTTCCAAAAGATCCTACCGGGCCCAACCACGATGACGACGTGTGAACAGAGAGGTTGGGGTGTCTTACAACATTTTTTTCTACGAAAATTTTCGGAATAGCGGGATTGTTAAGCTTTTACCTGCCGAACATATCAAACTGGTGAATATTGAAAATGCATAACCAACCATTTCTTTGGCATTTTAATAAACAGATAATTACATCCAATAATTGAAAAAATATGTGTCCTACAAAATTGACGTGTCAACCATTAAGTCTTCGCAATATAGGAAACTAATAAGTATATGAAAATGCACAATGGTTAGTAATTTACTCATGTAATGAATTGTTTACACTGCCCTACAAACATCATGCGCCAATTTTTCAGTCCTCCGTTCATAGGTTATCGACTTTATGATCACTTGTAAGATTACCAACTATGGGAGAAAGATAGACATGCTAAGTAAACATGTTTTGTTACCAAAAAATGAAGTGTGATACATAAATACTGCGTCATAAAAAAAAACAAAAAAGAGCCACTAACCTTATCTATGATTCCACACTCCACTCCTCGAGGAATAGGTCAATCTAGCAACTTCCAATATAGCAACATGGAGTCCAATTCTTATGCATTTTTCCAGTACATCTGGAGGATATCATCTTATTTCCAGTTTTTTCGTTTTTTTATCCCTAGAGTTTATAGACTACTTCTTCAAATAACCGTGTTAATAAACTATCACTTACTTTACTTACACTCACGGCTTAGAGCCTTCGTGGACTGCCATTAGATAAGAAAACTATATTTGTTTATAAGAATTGTTTATATACATAATTACGGCCTTTAAATTCCAGAAAATACAATCTGATAAATTTGCTGATTTTTATTTAGAACTCTAAAATTTAACACACATATAGTCCCATACTCAAAAAGGGTAAAATTGCCTTTTGCTCGTAAGAAAAAAATAACTTTTTGATGCGACGAACGTTTTTATTTTTTTTTTTTATTTTAGTTATAATACATTTTGAGTAGTATATTATTAATTTTATTCTTAAAATATAAGCCGCAATAGTATAACGAGTTTATTTTACTTATCTTAAAAAATACTATGCTATTAAAGCAAATTAAAGCTTTTTATTTTTTTAAATCCAAACTTACGTTAAAATAGTCATCTTAGTTGAAGAAATGGCAACAAAAAATGTTTTACAAAAACAACGAAAGCCAGTAGTGCGCGCCCAAAAGATGGCGGAAGATCAACGGAAGATGTCAGCAAAATTCCATGATCATTGGTCAAGGGTCTTCTTTTATTGAAAAGATAACCTTACTTTTTTGTAGAAGCAAAACACAGCGTAATACTCCATTTATTATTTAACGAATTTTGAAAAAGTATATAAAAAACCCATTCTAACTTATTTGTTTATAAATCCATTTTAAATCCTATAAATAGTTAACATACATTTACAACTTTATTAATATAAAAATTAAAGAAAACCTTTTTTTATACTAACAATAAAATTTCACACCGCAAAGGATAATCGAAATAGGTTTGGCAACATGAATTCGTCTGTGATAATAAATATTTTTTTATATTTTAATATTGTCTCATTGTCAAATAGTTCTGCTTGGCGTTGGCGTTGTGATATGTGTATACTGTGGCTAACCTCATTTTTTATTTACATGTTTTGCCCCATAGTTAGAATGGCTTATAAATAGAACACATGGGCTGTTATTCTAAGAAGTTTTTGGTTAGGACCTTATGGTATCCAGAATGTTATTAATTTAATTCTGAACATTTCGTATAAAGCTGCTAAACATATTTACATAACTAAACTATTTATCTTTTAATTATCTTACCGGGTTCATGTTTCATCTTATTTTGCAAGCTCAGCATAGCATTAATCATATTGTAAAGTAAACATAAACTGAGACGAAACGACTGTACTCTATAAGCCTTGTTAGTAAAGTCTAGAAAGTCCAGTCCCACGTAATTACTTAGTATGGTAATGGGCGATGCTGTGGATTTACAGCTTAAAGATTAATTATAATTTATACCGAAATAGTGGCGTTCGCTTTTACGAGCTATAATAAGTATATCAAAAACATTTTACATTCAAAACATTAATCAATACCTTCTAGATGTTTAAGTGTCTTGTCGTCGTATTTTCAGCTTAAACAGCTTTTTTATGTTGTTAGTGGGTTCTGGTACGAGTCAAAAGTTTAGGTAACTTCAAACCAACTTTCTCTATAAATTTTGTAGACGTAACATATACAACAATTATTTATTAGACTTTTTTTATTAAAAAACGACTACCTACATGCTTACCAATGTATTAACATACGTTTTAATTTGTGGGTGTAAGAGACAGCCTAATTGCTTTTATCTTTTTTCTTTACCTTAAACTACATTTGTTCCTTCATTTACCACATTACAAATATTATAAAATACTGAAGACACACCCAAGAGTAATATATTTAAGATAATAACTCCAATCTCTACCATTATCTTTAATAAGGCCTACCTATAGGACTTTTTTTTATAAAGCTGCAATTAACCAACTACTCCTGGGTACACATTTTTGTGTTTGTGTCCTGTGCTAAAGTTCTTAACCATAAATTAGGTGAAGCCAACGTCCTTTGTGTATTTTACCCTTTCTTGAAGTACTTTCCCTGACTCCCCAATCATAGTTATTACTATTTTTCTGTTTTTTTACCACCAACTCTTAACTCTATGAATTACTGTTTCTTGAACCTACATCACGGTCTGTTTGAAACCACATACCATCCTGCTCTACTATTCAGCTGATTGGGAAAGCCTAAGAGACTTACTGATAATCACCATACACTCTCGGGATCCCAACTCTTTTCCCTTTTTTACTACGATCCCTCCAAAATTTGTCCTCTTCTTTTTCTTCTTCCCTGGAAGTCGTCCTGATTTACTACTGGATGTAGCACAGCCTCTTGGGTTTTTGTGCCTAATCTTCCATTATCTTTTATACCAATCCTCCCATTGGTCTTGTTTTTTATACAAGTCTGTATAACCCGAAACTGGTTGGTTAATATATTCCGTGGGCTCATTTTCGGTTGCCCAAATAATGTCTGTCTGTCTTAAAACTAACCTTAACTTGCCAAAATATGTCAAAATAAAAAAATTTAACAATTTGCCCAAAACATTAAATCATAGATATTAACTGAAAGAGGGTAACGACCCATTGGAAGCGGAAAGCAATTTGCATTTTAGTACGAGAACCTTTATAGTATATTTATACCACCCATCAAAAACTTTTATTTAAAAGCCTTGTTCCGAAAAACGACAAAACAGCATTAAACTATCTTAGATACAAAAAACTGTTTTAATAATGGCATAAAACATTTTTTTTAAATAACTGACATAAATCTTTTTGATTCTTTACCCAAAACTTTTGGCATAATGATTTTCCACTTTGCCCAAAATTATCTACTTTTAACGAAAAAGTCGACCTTTTTACCAAACAATTGCTTATAGTTCTAATCATCATCAATCATCTAACCATACTGTTAATTATTCTTTTCCAATAATTGCTTTTTTCTTACAAATTATTCGAAATATTTTTTGCTTTTTCACATTTTAATGGGCCTATATCTATTATTATAGCCACTTAAAAAGAGTTACAATCATCTTATAATACATTTTCAGTATTAAAGTTTTATTATTTTAAACAATTTTACAAATACATACAAAAATGTCATTTTTTTAGAAAAATCAACACTTAAATAAGCAAGCTTTCTACTTGTCTTCTTCAGGGTACACAGAGCATCAGAAAAATAAAGCTGCCTTGAGATTAAATATTTATTTAACCCGACTGTGTTTCTGGACGCACAGCAGTTTTATCAATTGTAGTGTTGAAGACAGTTTATTTACTGAATACTTAGACATTTTCTAGTATTCTCGTCGGTTTAAAGGTAAAAGTCAGTAAGTACAATCCTTTTTAAACTTTCAACTACAGCTTGCTGTAAATGTTTTATCATATAAAAAACCTATTAACTATATGACTACTAAACCTCTCTAATAAATTATATTTCTTTATTAACTGTTTTTCCTATTTTCTTTATTTTATTTTTTTAATCATTTTTAACTCCTAAATTAAAAAATGTTACTTTGGTAGGTTTTACCTTGAAATCGACGTTCTGTTTTTAAAGACAAAAACAAACAAAAATAAAAAGGGTTTGTATATGCCTACAAGACAGCCAGGCATAACTATGGGCACTAGCAAACCCCAAAGTAATATGGGAAGGACAAAAAAATGAAGTCCTGGGAGCACACAATAGGGTAACTTTTCTGTGGGCACCGGGACATTCGGGAATAGAAGGCAACTAAAAAGCGGATAAACTAGCGAGATAGGGATCATCCACACCACACTTTGGCCCAGAACGTGCCCTTGGAGTGACCAAAACTACAGCACGAGGGCAAACTAGGGAATGGATCTGAAAAACACAAGGAGTATTGGTCCAGCATCAGTAGAATGGAACATGGAAAAGATTTTATAAAAGACCCATCCAAGTGAACGAAGAAAGAACGATAACCAAAGAAGACACCTATACAAGATAGGCTCATACAATAGGGGCCCAAGTTGAAGAATGAGAAGCTTTAAATCACAAAAGACAGCATTATTCGGGCAACCGAATATATCAACCAACCAGTCTGGGGTTATACAGACTTTTAGAAAATGGGAAATTAGGCACAAAAAGCCCAATAGGCTGCCGCCGGTAGTAAATCAAGACGGCTCTGGAAAAAATGCCCATTGAAAGTAAATTTATGTGAAGAAAGTTAGTACAGGGAATACATTACTGAAGAAAATGTGCAAAATGACCGCCTCCTTGCAGAATACACCCAAATAACACTGCCGCCATATAAAAATTAGGTTTGGTTTATGTCTTAAAAATAAACTTTTATAAAAAAATTACCTTTTTACTAAACGTCCTTTGTTGCGTTAAAACATCACTTTCCCTCAGATCAGCAAAGTTAATGAACGCCGAGCGAGGTAAGTTGTCCGATGGAAGACTCTTGGGCAAAAGCCGTGGCCTCTTGTGTGTAGTTCAGACTCCACGTTAACGGAGCAGTGGGGTAGTTCAGATGTAGTAGTTAGTTCTGGTTGTCTGCGGTAGCATTACATCGTTTTTTAAAAGGTATCGTAAAATGCAATATCTGCAAGTTTTGGTACTAAGACATCGTTGACAGAACTAGATAACTGTTTAATTCAACATCTTAAACCCGGCGTCCACGGTACTCATTACTTAGGCTTCATACAATATTTTAAAAGTCTTTCCCAAATTATTTCATAAAAAATAAAAAATTACCCCAAAAAATAAAAAAAAAAATCATGTTAAGCTGGATACAGAAATGTGTCAAGGTACGGAGTGTGCAAAGCCCCATGATTCAATTTTTGCGAAAACAAGTAGAAAGAAATTAATTTTTTGCACCATAAAACAATAATAATTAGGAAAATATTAAATCAAAGATGATCTGTAAACAAAGATTAGTGACCAAGTTTTTTACCCTTAAATGGTTTAATTTTAAACTTACAATGAGCATAATGTTAAGAAAAGACAAAAATAGATCACCTTGATACAATCATCTTTACAGTACAAGGATATTTATCTTCTTATAATCTTGGTGGAATGTATCTTTCATCTAAGTTTGAGAAATTACCAAAGCAGATTATATCGTCGATGAAGTATTAACATTTATTAAGTAAAATATACTTAAAAGCACTAGAATATTAGCAAAGGGTGATATAAGTAACTACTATTATTTTAATAATTGATGACTTACATTTACTTTATCAAAGGAAATTAAATTTTTTGCTTTAAAAAACTTCATAATAATTTATATAGGGATTAACATTAAGGATAAAAATTAATTAAACAGTGAATTCCTTGGTAAGAAATAAAAAAAAAACAAAATATATTAAACTTTGCTCTACGGGTACACACAAATTAAAAATTGCATTTGTGCGGGCGAAGGTGCATTCAAAAAATGCATTTTTTTAAGTCACTAAACAAAACACATAACTTCAATACGACTCGGAATTGACCAAAACTAGGTTCCCTAAGGGTTTTCGAGGTCGCTGATCCCGATTATGACCCACAGCCAACCTGGTGCTCGGGATGCTAATGAACGTCATCTCCGTGGCCTTTCCAGGTGTTTGGGGAGTCGTTTTCGATGTGAAATTATAAATAAGCGCCCCAAAACACCCCCAAAACGATTTTCGGTTTGTTTTTTGCAATCGTGTCATCAGGTGTTCGGAGGTCGTTTTCGACGTAAAATTTGGAATCAGCGCCCCAAAACCTACCCCCAAATCGATTTTCGGTTTGTTTTTTTGCTATCGTGTCAGCAAAACTCTTAAGGATTACGTTCACATTCAGGTTCCGATGCACCAGGTGTTCGGGGGTATTCGCCGGTGCCATATTTGAATTTAGCGACCTAAACATTCCCCGAGGGCGACGTTGGGGTCCATAATAAATGTGGTGTTGATCCAGGTTATACTGGCCACATGTAGTCCGGTGTTGTAGCTGAAAAATGGGTCTTTCGATCGGTTCCACTACTTTTTAAAGGTACTAAAGAGCCGTTATGTTACCTCCTATAGAGACTAGAGGTGTGTGTGTGTGTGTACTGCTACCATATCCGGTGGCACACCATGCCATCACACCCACGGTGGATTTCTCTCTATATCAAACTGTAGGATACGTCTTTCACTATGCCTTTATGTTAGCATATTAAGATCACCTGGTTCTTCAGTCGATTACATCGATGCTCAAAAGTCAAAGGCAACACCTAATGAAAACGTGTCATTTTAGTTTAGTTTTTAAAACATTTTAGTTGTATTTGTTAAAAAAACATAAATAAAACTTTTTAAAAAACCAAATAGAACATTAAACACAATATTTTATCCTGTATGTTTTAATTTTTTATCTAATTTTGCAAACTTATAATAAACCAATTTTTTAAAGATGCCGATCTACTAATTATATAGTTAATATAGACTGAAGTGAAACCGCCTCAACAGCTTTAGATTATCTGCAAAGTCTGCTAATAGAGTATAATTCGAAAGTTACATTTACTCTATTAATATTAACTACATTACATATTCCAGAAAGTCTATTTATATAACATAATAATAATGTAATAGTGTCTCTTATAAAGATTTTTTTATTAGACTTACTTAAAACTGGACTTTGCTTTAAATTGGACCAAAAATACCATGGGCACCTGTCACAAATGACATGCGCTATGTGTCAAAATTACCATTTAAAAAGATGCCGAAATGGCATTTATTAACCAAAATTCTTTTTTTTTATATTTTAAACAATTAATATGTTTACTTAAAAACAAAGAATGATATGATAAGTATTAATTTTTCTTTATTATAAACAGCACGTGCCTTTTATTTTTTATTAGATAATTGATATTTAAAACGTCATTTCTTTTTTTAAATATTATATTTTAAAAATTTTGGTTGCTTCATCGGTTAACAAAATTTTAAAAGAGTTTTTTTCTCTAAAACCAAAAATAAATGCTTTAAAAAAACTACGTTGCTCTCACCATAACACAGGTGTATCCTGAGCACCGGATGGGTCTACTGCTCACTTAGCCGGGAGACCATGCAGCAGCTGTTTAGTCATTAATTTTCGAAAGCGCCAAGTTTCGTTGACCGCCACGTTTTTCTGATCTGCTATTAATAATTTTTTCTTTTATGTTTGGGCTAAAAAAATGTGTGTAAATTATAACGGAAAAAAGAAACTTATAATTAAAAAGTAATAAGTTTTTTTTTATTTTTTGGTACAGTGACATTGG
>JAHBCN010023927.1:0-12222 GCA_019359885.1 Listronotus oregonensis | reverse complement strand
GCTATATAATTAAAGGAAAATATTAAAAAAAAAAGGTAATTGAGCATAGGGGGAAAATTTTACAAGAAATTTAAAATTATATGTTACTTAATCCTAGATTTTTAAAAAAGGGTACTGCTTAAATAAAAACGCTTTTAAAAAAAATAAGGCGTGCAACTTATCTGCTTGCTTCTCTACGTGGACTGAGTCAGGTCTCAAATATTAACTTCTAAACACTGTCTGATGTTAGACTTCTTGTGCAGCTACGGACTGGTCGTTAGCAGCTAAAAGAGCTTACAAACTCCGACTCAATCAAGGAGTACTCTGGTTGTCTTGCAACAGGTTTAAAAAAGGGGCTCACGTGTTCGTCACGGGAGCCTCAAGAAAATCTTTCCTCCAAACTGGGTAAAGAAAGAAAGAACGTATAGTGAAAATGAAACGGATACGTCAAGGAGATGAAAATGAAACCGGCCTTATCTGAAACAAATATTAAATTACTAAACAGTGGAAAACAAAACGTGTCTTTTCAGGTTAGGTTTTAGACACTTTAGGAAAAAAAACAATTTATGCAAAATATTAATGAAAAGCTTAAATATGGAGGAAACATACCTTTATAGGCTCAAGATGGAAGAAAATTAATGGTTTTCACAAAGATATCTAAGGAGTTTTTCCCAAAACCAAAAAATTGCCTTTCGACAGCTGGGCCGGTTAGACAGAAGTGATTTTGAAAAGGTCAATCTCTCGATGTCAAACGAAAAGTGACATTTGTCTACTACAGGGTTTCACAATGTCGATCTGCAGTCTTCCAGAAATCGGACCGCTTACAAACCAAGGATTTAAAAGTTACGTGAAATACCACTGCTTTCAACAATACTCAATGGCACGAATAGATTTGCATACCAGGAAATTACACCAATAAAAGAAATAACAACCATAAAGATTTACACTAACAAACAATGGCACGAGAGCCTCTAGGTAGTGTATACTCGAAGATTTTCCAATAAATGTATTTCAGGCTGCCGCGACCTGTTCAAACTTAAGTTTCAGCGTTTAATTCACGAGATGGCGCGCGCGGGTAAGCTAACAAAATATGGCGGATGCGCTAGAAATTAATATTCGCTTTAGTAATTGAGATATACCCCCAAAAAACAACTGTTTAAGCCTAAATGCTACTTGCACTGTTACAATATGTCACAAAATATCTTGTGGAAACAAACCAAAAAAATTTTAATTCATTCCACATATCCCTTTATACTTGGAACAATAAATCAAAATATTTAAACTTAAATTTACCTTAATAAACTGTCAAAATGTATAATTTCTAAAAATATATCAAGTATATCACGATATTAACATTTTAGTTGGCATAATCCATATTATTTATTTGACACTGGACCACACTGTATGTGTTAAATGTTAAATTAACTTGTTTTTAACTCTAAACAAATCCATAAAATATTCTCTTGTTGGATTTAGACGACATTTGACTCTTTTTATGCGTTTATATTGGAATTTATAAACAGTTAATCTGTAACTTCTCAGTTATTTTTTTGGGTCACCCTATAGGCCTGCACAAAAATGTCCCATTAAAAAAAATGTTTCTATTAATCTAAGAAAACACATACTCATATTTCATAAAAATCGTTCGAGAGGCAGAATCCCATGTTATGTGTGCCATGTCCTCTCAGCAATAAGCAGCAGTAATTTTTGGCAGTAAGATTTGGATTACCCAGTTTATTATAGCGTAACGTAAAATAATTTTAAATACTATATTTTTTTAATAAAACCTGTTACTTAAATCACTTAAAAAAATATTGCTTTTAAGCTTTTACTAAAACTTTAGTTGCTTTTTAAATTTTTCTACATAACATGAACGAGCATTTCATTCCACTAAACGTTTTTGCTCGGTCCAGTAAAATTGTTCTTTTGGATAGCTTTATCAAAGAGGAATCCAAGTAGATACAATATACAGGCAATAAGTCTACAATTTATTTCGAATGGAAAGCGCCCTTTGATAAAACTTCATTCTTTCCAAACGATATTTTGTCTACTAAAAGAGACCTTATTATTTCCTGGGCTTTAGTGATTCTTGGAACAGATAAAAACCTCATTTCACTCGAAATACCCCTAAACTTAAATCCTTTCCGTTGTTCTATGTTGACTTTATCCGAGTTTCCTGTTATTGATGTACTAATTGATTAAGTGCCTCTCTTTATATTGTTAAAATTGCATAAATAAAAATTTAGACATGTAACGTATCTTTTTAAATAATTAAATTACACAAAAATTAAACCAATTTTCATAGGGCAAAAATTTTATTCATGGTTAGATCTTTTTAATTTTGGCTTTAAGTTTAAAAGTTAAAAGGGTAAAGGGTAATAATACGTAGATAATGTTTAGAGGTGATATAAATAGTTTATTTTTGCAATTATCTCGGTAAATATAGTTTATTATATTAGGGTTTATATTCGAGAAATAAATTGCCATAACATAACGAAATATTATTATTGCCTATTTTAATAAAGAACTTTTACACAAATAAATGTAAAAAAAATGTCTCATATAAACCTAAAATATATTGTTAATATATTAATAAACTAAATGTAATCTATAAGGCTTTAATGATTTTTTAATTTATCTTGTCCAAATATGCATTCCTCTATTTTATTAACGAATATTTTTATTTTAATGCTTTGTTAAAAAAAGCAATTAGTAATAAAATATTAAAAAAATAATATTTCTTATTAGATTAACACAGAAAATTTTAGGCGAAAAAAATGGTGTGTCTATGTATTTGGCTAATAGTCCAGGAAACGAACCATTCTGCCTAGAATTTTTTTCAAAATGCATAGAATGACAGTAGGTAGGGAATAGTCCAAGGATTAAAATCTATATCATGCTGAAGGGCGCCTTCACCTTGAGGGTGTTTGCCAAACCATCTCGGGGGTGAAAATGTTTTATATTTTTATTTTTTGATATTTTTTGCATTGTAATATTGTAAGGGGTGGATTTTTGGGGAATAAAAAAATTACAAAATTAAATTAAAAATAATTTTTCAGCGAATCACATTTTTAATTACAACTCTGTGACATAATGTTCATTTTTTAGGGTAATTTTTTTTATTAAATCATAATAAGGTTTGATTTTCATGCCTTGAAATAATATTAAATAATGTTTTAAAGAATTAAATACTAATTTTTCAATTTATATGAGCTTTATTTTATGTGAATTAAGCTTTAATACAAAGTTTAAAGGGTTTTTGCAATAAGGAGTAGTTTTCACCCTTAAAAAATAAAAAGCAACTTTAAGCATACTGAAGTTTTTTAAGAGGAGGATAAGTTAAGCCTAATCTCAAATTCTCATGTAAAACACTGTGATAATTTTTTAGGGTAAATATAGTTTTTAAAATCATAATAGGGGTTGATTTTTAAGAGCTGAAATATTTCAAATAATGTTTCAAAGGAACAAAATACTACTCTTTAAACTTATTTGAATAAAATTTTACTTAACTTAGGATTTAATGCATAGTTTTATAGGTTTTAGCATCAAAGGGTAGTTTTCATCCCCAAAAATAGCGCCCATCGGCATAATATAGATTTTAAAGAGAAGGGTAAGTTAAGCTAAATTCACAATTTTCATGCAAATCTATGCATTTTGAAAAAATTGCGAGGTTTTGCACTTTTTTCACTTCGTTTTCTGGACGATAAACAGTTTTTAAAAATCTGGTATCAATGTATGAGCAAATTATTTTTTTACCGAAGCATGTAAAATACAACTTGGTTTTCATATTTTTTTTTATCTTCAATAATAAAATAAATTGTCAGCGTGTTGTCCATGGCCACGTTGTATTTAATGATTTACATTTGGTAAACTAAGTAGCATGTAGCATGCATTTAAAAAAATAATTATAATCACTTAAATGAGTATAGTATGTAAAGTTGTTTAAATAAAGTTAATTACTTTGTTTACTTGGACAATGAGAAAGCATTTATTTCATAATACTTTTCTAAATATTTTACAGGGTCGGATTAGGTCGGCCTATAGAAGTTTAGAATTCTTTTGCACTATAAAGATTTAAAAAAAAACTTAGCATCTTAGTCAACAAAAAACTTACAGTTCTTAATTTAAGATTAAAAATGTAATAAGGTACTTTAAAAATTTCCAAGATAGGCTTCTGCTGTAGGTGACACCTGGCTAATGTTACTCTATCTACTACCGTCTATAATGGCTTTACCTCTTTATCTAAAAGAATCAGAAATAACTAGCACAGAGGAATCATCACATCCCTAATGTGCTACTGTAAATATAAAAAAGGTACAGGCTCATCCAACAAGAATATTTATTTGTAGCGTGCCTCGTTAGAAAATGTAACAAAGTAATTTTGTTTTTTTCCGTAGAATCTGAAAATAAACCTAACAACATAAAATTGACATTTTTGTTTTGGTTAATTTTTATAAATCTTTCTTTTTTGATACGTTAAAAAAAATGTATTTATTTTATTAAAAAAAAATTAATTTATACATAATTGTATAAAAAGTAGTGTAAATAAAAAAAGTTAACAATAAATACTTGAAATGCCATAACACAAAAAGTCAGTCAGTCAGTCTGTTTTTCAGAGCCATTTCATTATACAGGTTGTCCTAGAATATGTGGGCAATCCCTTGGAATATAATAGAAAACCTAAAAATATTATGATAAGTTCCCAAAAAATTTTTTTCTACGATCCTCCATTACGGAGGTAGAGGTACATTACGAACGCCATTTTAAGAAGAAAACTTCCTATGAACGTATGTCGTAAACGTCTTAACTTTTGATATACAGGGTGGTAAAATTTTCAAAAATAACTTATTTATTATTATTATCTGTAATTCCACTTTAGATATTTTAATAAAATTTGTCATACCTCTATCAAAAAGCATTTTTAGTGTCCCACATTTTTTTTTATTTCCACCAGTGGCGTTCGTACGAAATTTGACCTGCTTATTTTGAAAAAACTGGTTTCTCTTAAAATAAAAATTATGTTTGAATTTTATAATCATTTCTAAGAAAAGTTGATAACCTGATTTAAAAAATAAAAACCGTTTCTTTGCATGTCATAACAATATCGGTTAACAATATCACCATGCAGAGAAATACCTAGATTTAATTTTTCTAGGTGAAAACTGTGCCCGTACTAAAAAAAATCAAGAGATCAAATCTGCTCATAATTCTTTTAGTCCAACGCATGGATTTCACCTAGAAAAATTTAATTTAGATATTTATCTGCGTGGTGATATTCTTTACCGATATTGTTATAAACATGCACGGTTTTTATTTTTTCAAGTGAAAAATGTGCATCGGATTAAAAAAAATCAAGTGATTAGCTCTGCTTAGAAATGATTGGGGATTTCAAAATAATTTTAATTTTAAGAGAAATCAGTGGCGCATCATCAATGTCTGCCAAAATAGGCAGGTCAAATTCCGTACAAACGCCACTAGTGGAAATTAAAAAAAATGTAGTACACTTAAAATGGTTCTTAATAAGTACATGTATGCTAAATTTCATTAAAATATCTAAAGTGGTATTACAGATTTTAATAATAAATTATTTCTTTTTAAAAACTTGACCACGCTGTATTTCAAAAGTTAAGACGTTTAGGACATACGTTCATATGAAGATTTTTTCCTAAAATGAACCCAAAAATTGCCTTCTTAAATATTGACATTCAATTAGAAAACATCTTGTATAATGTAAAAAACTTTACCAACCATAATATTTTAATTCTGGTAAACAGTTCGTTTTATCGATGTTAATCAAAAATACCTTTTTTAGTTTAAGGTATAAGCTATTTTAAAATAATATTGTTAAGCCTTTATCATATATTGTGTTAAAAATATTGCTACTCTCGTGTTAGAGCAAGTCTGTCCCTGGCAAACTAAATAAGCCAAATATGATTTAACGGATTTATTTTAAGATCAGGGTCGTCCGTTATGTACCTGTATCTCCGTGGGGAGGGTCCTAGGAAAAAAGTTTATGGAAACTTGTCATAATATTTTTAGGTTTTCTATTAGATTCCGAGAGATTACCCACATATTCTGGGACATCCTGTATAAAACGGTAGATATTTACTTAGTAAAACAAGTAGCATGCAACTAAAAAATATATAATAAACAATCTGACAAAATATTATAGATTAGGCTGTATAAATATAGAATTAAATTCATTATTTAATTTATTTATCAGGGTAATTTAACAAACAAATTGCAGGGTCAGACTAGAAGTCAAAAAGCTTAAATTATCGTAAAATAAAAAGTTTATAATATTGGTCAACAAAATGAATAAAATTAAAAAGAGGATAAGGTGTCTTAATGATTTCTAACTTGATCTTTGTCGTGTGGAAAGCCTACTCACATCCAATCAGTGAGTTAATGATGAACAACGTTGTTGTAGGAGAAATCGGTGAGGTAATGCTAGCAAACATAGCGTGCCGTTCTGTGTGGTTTGAATTTCATGGTAAACTAAAACTCAACTAGGCCCGCGTATGCTTTAACGTCAAAACTTCCAGCTAGACCTCTTCTACAAGCTCTGTAATTTTTAAGGCCTCTCAGGTCATAAGGTCTGACGTCATACGTAGCTACTCTTCCAAGGTCCAAGTCGCATACTTGCTCTTCCAAAGATGCGTCCGAGCTGTTTCCGATTTAAATCACCCTTCTATTCTCCAGTTTAATGCAATTTGGTTACTGGCCTGAGAAGTTATAGTTAAACTAATACGAAACTAGACCCTTGATGTAATTTCTCCCGGGTGATGGCGTCTTCCAATGAAATGAAATATTGACGGTTTTCAAAACCTCCCTGTATCTTAGTGCCTGTGTCGACGTGACAAGACTACTGCTTCCAAGAAACTAACATTGATTTCAATTCTTTCAAGTCTTTTTAAGGTTGCATTTTTCCCTAAGCGGATAAGTAAACACTTACCTGCAGGTCACCCAATATTTTTTTGGTAAATATTGAAAAACAATTTTAGTATATATTATAGGTAAATCTGATTGCATATGGGTATAAAACAACACTATTTATATTTTTCTGTTATCCAAACAAATGTACTTTATGTTAACCAAACTTCTTTATCTCTTTTTTGCTTTTGTACTTAATACCCGTACTGTTGTCGGTCATCATATGCGTGAAGCTTTGATGAAGTCAAAAAAATGATCACATAAAATTGTTTGTTTTGTCATTTATACTTTTTTTGTTTATTTAAACAGTTGACAAATTTATTATACTTTAATTAATTTAACTTTTAGAGTAGGCGCACACTACAGATCAAACTGTCGTACGATAATTTGGTCGGGTTGGATTTACCTCTGCTCAGTGCTACAGTTTAAAGGGAAGCGTGCTGCTCTTCAAACTGTTTTATCGACCGATTTCGAATCCTGTGAATGTGCGCACTTACATATATCTCTTTGGTAAGTAATTAAAAAGTCGATGAAACTATCGGCTGATGAAAAGTCTGTAGTGTGCGCATACTCTTATTCTATTCTCGTTTGGACAAACCATCATCACTAGACTTCGTAATATATGCAATAAAGCGTAAGAAATTTGCGCATATACAGACTGTTTTTAAAGTTAAGTTACTATCTTCATCAGCTTGTAGAACACTTAAAGATAGGTCAACTTACCATACATCGTTTATATAAAATTTGCTAAATAAAACAGTTATTAAAAATTATTTAAAAAAATAAAAGAATTAAAAACTTTAATATAAACCTTTCAAACATACAATTTTTTGTTTGTTACTGATAATGGGTATGCCTGGTTTTTGTATATTTTACTCAGTATTAATTGTGATTTTTGGGTTGACCAGTTGTATATATTTCGTACAATAGTGCGGGACAGTTTTAAGATTATTTTTGTTTTGTGATAGTTTTGTTTAATAAAAACAGCACACGTTTATAAAAACAATGAAATATTATACATATTAATAGCTCTATTGAGTTCCAACAAAATGCAGCTGCAGAATGTGGTTTGAATTTTATTTTCTTTTTAATAATTGTTAATAATTGCTTTATTTGGCAACCTTTATATAAACAATTTTTGGTAAATTGCCCTCTTATCACGCTGTTAAAATAAATAACTCGACTTTAAGAACACCCTGTATATGCATTCTTTTTTTTTAAATTCGCAAACTGCCAATAAATATGCACAATACCTACATATACATTATATAAAAAATATATATAATCTTAAAATATTTTTTATTAAAAAAATATAATTACAAGTTGCAGAAGTTGCACAAGTTGCAATACTACCAAAGCATTTTACAATTAAAAGTTTATCAGGTTTCTGGACAAAAATTTACGGCTTTTGTTAGCCTAAATGTATTTAAAAACTGAAAATGGCCTCTCTACAATAACTAAAGTGATCAAAGCATTACGAATTATTTGCGAACTAAGGTCGAATTTTGTAACTACTTTGCCTTTAATACAAATCTTAGTAACAATTCGTTAAATTAAAAACAAACCTGAATTTTTAACAATTGTGTTTCTAAATAAAAAAAAAGTCGTTTCTATTTTCTCGGTGACGTTTTTAGATGATTCTTTAAAATCAGTAGTTTACTGTATGAACTCTAAAAGAGACATGCAATGAATTTCTAATATTAAAATAATATCATATACAAATTCTTAGTTGCCTGTGATAAAAAATAATTTTTTGACGATTCAGTAGATGTTAAAAGTTTTTTACATTTTTGAAAAGAGAGAGATATTAAAACCAAAGTTTATGTCTAAACTGTGTTACAATAAGTAAGTTCCAAAATTACTGTTTTTATTGCATCAAAGGGCTGAAATAAGCCATATATACTAATTAAAAAAATGATTCAGGAAGTAAATGTATGCTCCAATATGCACAATTCATTAAATATGAAGAAGAAAGTTGAAATATGCAATATATGCACGTTAAAACTGTTATTTACTAACTTAAAAAAACATATATCCTTGAAATATACAGGGTGTAAAAAGTATGATGCTCACCATTTTAATGGGCGATAGTGGAGCTCAAAACAAGTCGAAAAAGCCAAGAACATATGGGTCAAAAGTTAATCTTTTTCGAAATATGACCTTTCAAAGTTAAAAAAAAGTTGGCAACACCGCGCCTGTTTTATCGAATGCGAGTCAACAGTCGAACGTTTTTTGCGATCTTTTGTATATTTACTTTTTTAAAGGAGATGTTCATTTACATACAAACAATAAACCTTACTTCTTGTAATTTATTTTAATATTTAGTTTAAAATTAAATTTAAGTAAAAAACAAGAAATATTTATTGTTTGGTTTTTATTTGTTATTAAAAAATAGTTATACTTACCAAAAGAATAGGCTAAATATCCATTTTAAGAACACAAATTATTATGTTATAAAACATCACTTTTTTATTTTGCTTAAAGAATAAGATTTCTTGGTTGCACACATTTTGTTTTTAAAAATCTTTGTCACATTTGCACTACGTATGAGGTCAATGACATATCGGCATATTTTCCCGATTTAAAAATAAAAAAATATCGCTGCCGGGCCGGTGAGCAATATCTACAACTGACTTTACTTCAGGCACAAGGATTCTAGATAGGCTCTGTTGCCAATTGTTTTTTAACTTTTTAACTAGGGAAAAAATTATTAAATAATAGAGTAGCGGAGGGTAATATGGAATACCGTTTTCTATTATAGTGATAAATTCTTCTATGTGCAGAACAGTGCATTCGAAAAGTCATTAAATATTATGATAACTATCCATCTAAGCAAATAAAAGTCTGGAATTTCAAAAACTTTATGAATTACAAAAAAAATAAGGTTAAATAAAATAAGTACATTCTGACATTACAAAAAAATGGTCGGGTAATATGGAATACCATTATGGGGTAATATGATGAACTAAAAAATATATTCTTATAGGGAAATTTTAGCGACAAAAATCACAAATGTAAACATCCTTTGGCGTGTCGGCGCATAACTCATGAGCCCAAAGTTCACATCTTGCGCACTGAATCCAGATTTCTCCCCTTGTATCAGCTGAATATAATCCCGAACAAAACAAACACTCAGCCTCTTCAGATGGACTATCATAAACACGAAATTCTTCATCGTCGTTGGATGATGAGTCATGTAAAGATGCAGAACTGTTAGAATCTTCTGATGAATATTTACCTTTCTTTGATTTTTTTATTGCCTTTTTGAAATTTATTTTTTGTACGCCACTTGGTCCAGCTACCTCTGCATCTGCAAGTTTAGATTTTTTATGCTCTTTGTTTTTGTTAGTTATTTCTATTTTTCTTTTAACTTTATCCCTTTCTTTAACTGACGCTATTTCTATTGATTGTTCCAGCTCTTCCTTGTTTGGGGTCGACGTCAAAACTTTGGCTTGACCTGCTTTCCGACCTCTCGTGCCCTCTTTCTTTCTCAAAATTGGCTTGGGAATTATATCCCGTGGTAAAATTATGGTGGAATTTTGAGCGGTGTTTTCTGGTTGAGGTTTCTCCCGGAGCATATCATCTGCTGAATTTACTTGGACCTTTGTGCCTCCTGAATAAAGTCTTCTTCGGTGAATACGTTCCGGTTAACTGGAAACAATCCAGTTTGACGAAATCCGTTAACAGATCTTTCACCACTTTGGATTTTCAGATACGCGATACCAAAAAGTTCACTTAAATCAAAATGATTGACAGGCCGATTATTTGTTCTTAAAAATAGCCTTACTTCCTCACTATAATATGTCTTTAACGCCCCCATAACAGTTTTATCCAATGGCTGCATCTTATGAGTTGTATGTGGCGGTAGACAAAGTAAAGTCACATGGTTTTCTCTGGCAGCCAAAACAACGTCTAAGTTTTTAGTGTGAGTATGGTGACCATCTAGAATCAGTAGAATGGGATTTTCTGCACTTGGTGTAGCATGTTTTAGAAAATGTTTGAACCATTGTGTGAAGATATCCATCTGAATCCACCCTGACGGATGAAAGGAAAAAATGGTTCCTGGCGGGGCACCCTTCTTTAGAACTTCACTTGCATTTTTTCTGGGAAAAATCAGAAGGGGAGGTACAAAATTGCCACTTGCACTAATGCAAAGGACTGAGGTTATAAGTGAACCTCGTTCAGCTGACGTCATTGCCCCAACTTGCCTTTTGCCCCTTAGAGAAAAAACTTCTGGATTTCTTGATTGAACAATGGTTAAACCAGTTTCATCAACGTTATAAACTTGGCTTGCCGAATAATTATGTGTCTCCATTAGGCTCTCTAACAGGTCGAAAAATTTGTCTACATTTTCTTTATTAAATCCTAAGGCGCGAGCGTAAGAAGTTCCAGTAGGTCTTCTTAGACTTAAAACATTCTTATGTCTCATTCTGAAGTGATGAAGCCAATCCTTGCCAGCTGATTTTCTTAGTAGTGAAAATGGATGAGGAATATTGTTTTTTCTTGCTAATTGAAAAGCAATATTACAAACATCGCGACGCGTCAAGCCAAAGAACGATTTCTCCATGTCTAGACAGTGTTTAACTAATTCTTTTTCCAAAAAATCAGGTAAAACGGGCTTACGGCCTAATTTGGTACGGCACACAATTTCAGGCTCCATGTTCTTTTTGCACAGCCTGAAAAGTGTAGCTCGAGGAACATTGTATGTTTTACAAGCCTTCAAATAACCCATTTGTTTGGACCTGACTGCTATCACTGCTTTCTTCATATTTTCTTCATTCCACTTTTTGCGTTTTTTATCCACGACCCTAGTTTTAGGCATTATTGATACCCTGGTGCTCGAATAACACTTCTAAAACAAAATAAATTAATTTTTAGATGGTACTTTTATGGGTCAAACTTTTGCGGGTAATATGGAATAGTATTCCATATTAGCCGCACTTAGTTGAGTTGAGGTTAGGATTTTTTAAAGATGTCTAGACGACTATAGATCCGCAATAACTACATCTTATATTAATCTACAGTTCTTACCTGTTCTCTGATGAGAATATGAATAAAAAATCACCAACTAAATGAAAATAAACTAAATTTTCACGGAACTCAACAAAAATTCTGCATGTCTGAAAAACAGGTGTTGACGAATAACTATTTAACGAACGACTACAGAGTTACGTGCGTGCTTGGGTATAAATCTGCACTTACGATGAGCATATTTTTACTACCGCCTTGTAGATGGCAGCATAAGTTTAGCCAATTATATGGTATTCCATATTACCCGGTGTATTTCATATTACCCGCCCCTACTCTATA
>JAHBCN010023926.1:0-12160 GCA_019359885.1 Listronotus oregonensis | reverse complement strand
CTGGCGGCCATTCAATTGTTCCACGTCGTCCAATTTAGCGTCCTGCAAATATTTCATCGAGATATTCTCTGACATTAATACCAAAATGTGGGGAGCGCCGTCCTGTTGGAACCAAAGTGTTTTAGTGGGGATATGTGGATCTGCTTCATTGGGAAACAGCTATAGCGGGCACTAATTCAAAGCGTAAAACGTCTAAGTAGCGTGCATTCTGGGCAAATCCTTCACTGTACCATGTTGTTCAAATTTGTGTAAGATCTTACTCACAGTAACATGGGAAATGTGCTTTTCCGGATATTTTGTAATAAATAAAGTACACACTTCACTTTGACTCCGCATTCTATCCCCACATCCCAACAATATCAAGGCTTCGATACGCTGCCTCTCTGACGATACCATTTTTGTTTTGCAAATTAAAAAAGAACACTTTGAAGGTACACAATTAATAAACTAAACAGATTTCAATTTTACCCAAAAATGCCACAATTTTAAAACTGGGTCAAAAAAAATTTCTTATCAGGGCATTAAATTTGGTACAAAAAATTTAACAACCTTTTTCTCTTTTGCTCAGGTTGGTCTGTTCTTAAAATTTGTAAACTTTTAGAAACTAGGTACTGATGATCCTTAGCAATTGTTGAGCAGTGTACATCATTAGTGCTGAATGCCACTTTATTTGTTTATTTGCAAAGTTAATTCACCCGTAGATAGCACTAAGTAGGTATTTCTAACTTTTTTGTTTTTAAAAAAGTTGAAAACAAAAATAAAAGTAAGGTAATTTTTTTTTTCACTTTTTCACTTTCTTCTTGATTAATAAAAGTATGCATTCAAAATTTACAATCCTATTTACACAGATTGTTTGTAAATAAAAGAGCAAAAAGTATTAAAGCCAATGTGGGTGCACGCGCTGTAGCAGACGGCTGTTCGATACTATACATGAACGGTACGCGCACGGAATAAAATAATAAATAACTCAATTATTTAGAAAAAATTTAAAAGCATAATTTTTTTGTCGTGCACTGATTAAGGTACTTTATGTAAATATATATTGATAAAAATGTCAAAATGTGATCTTAAATACAATTGTAAAGCTCAAAAAATTTGAGCACGAAGAGAAAATAATCATCAAAAAAAAATGTCAAGTTTTTATTGGGACAAGAATTTCTTCTCGATTTTCCGGAACACTAAAAAAATTTGGAAAAAAATGTGCTTTCGAGAAGGGGACAATCTAAGCTTTTGAATGATGTGCATTGTTAGCCGATATGGTCCTTGAATATATATTAGTTAACGATAAACCCGAGCATCTTTAAAAACTTCGGAAATCTAAAAGAACCGCCCTTAAGAAACACGTTGTTTATAAAAATACACAAAAAAATATTTATTGAGTCTTTCGGAATGTATTTAACACCTTTCAAAGCCCCATTATCCAAAAGGGTTAGGTAAAATTACTTTTTATAAAAAAATATGAACAGATTGATAGGAGGGTCAAAATATTGAGCAAAAACTAAGTTTGGCTCGAGTTTTTAATATTCTAAAAAAACAAAAAAGGAAACAGTAACAAGATATTATTGCTACAAGTTACTTCTTTCATGTAAACTTTGAATCATGCAAAAATATGTATTTTTACGTGAGTTATTTAAAAATTAGTTCGTCCATTTGGAAGTGTAAGTAGCTTAAAGCACCTTTCGAGATACGGGGCAGGTGCAAAAAATACTCGGCGCATTTATGGCCGATTATTCAAAAACTATCAAATTTTTGACAATAGTGATGGGTATTCTTTTTGAAGTTAATAAACTGCTCTTCGTTTTCGTCCAAACACGAATTGCGTGTCATATTTCCGGAGTAATCGATCAAATTAGTTAAAAAAACGGATTTCCGGGCTCTTGAGGGCCATTGTCAGGACCTTGCGGACATTTTTTTATATATGATATTTTCAGAGGTTATTGTATACATTAATACCTGCAAATTAAAAAAAAATTGTAACGGCCCAACCTGATCTCCAGATTTGAGGTTTCTTTGGACTTCATTTACTGAACTAAAATTGAGCCAAAAATTGCCTCCTTAAATATTGACATTCAATTAAAAAACACATTGTATATTATATTTTGTTTTTTTTTTAATTTATTTTAATATTAATTGGTAATTTTGTGTGCACTCATTTTTTTGGGAATATAGTTTGCTTTTTAATAACATATTTTTTTATTAATACTTTTTAATTTATAACTTTAACACGTCCCGGTTTCTCCAGGGGTTGTACAAAACATAAATTCAAAATTTTATTATTTTTATAATAATCTTACCTGGATATATAATTATTTTTTCATAATTTTAAAACAAGTGTACAATATTAAATGTAACTATTTCAGCAAAATTCACTACTGCATAATTCTTACAAGTTAATCTTAACGGAATAAGAAGAAAAAGAAGGAATTCAAGGTGATTGCGGTATTAATATCTATTGCATTAACAAAGAAAGTGCAAGTTTAATGCAAAGGCCAGCTTATGAGCTGGTAAAGTGCTTTTAAGATTTGTATTTAATCAGAAAATCAATAAAAGACATTTTATACAAAAAAATAATTAGCCAAATATAACTGGGTTCCAAAAATAATGTTAAGTTAAATGTATCAAAAAACAACTATGTTCGTTGTTACGAAAAAAATCTGCCTGCATTCTTTACGTATAAGATCAATAATACATTTAATTGGCACAAACACATAAAAATTATAGACACAGGAGCTTTTGAAAAAGCAGCTCCTAATGGAGCAACCCGAAGAGGCACCTTAATGCATCCTTTTAGAGTTCACCTGGAGAGGCCATGAACTCCTGATGCCTGCAGGGTTTTCCTTTACACTTCAAACCTTAAAATGTTAAAATCTCGTGTTAATAAACCCTAACCTCTTTCTTTATCTAGGAACCCATGGTACGTTAGCTTTTAAGTTCTACGTCTTTGTGAAATGTCTCAAGATATAAAGAACAATAAATATCGTTGGCCAAAAATACATTTTACGATTTATAGTCCATTGAAAACTACGGTAAAAGGTCGGGAAACGCTGGATTTGACGAGACCACTGGTCCCTTATGTATTCTGGGGCGCTGATTACAAAAATGGGGGTTAGAACTTGCAGCAATGGTCGGAACACCCCTTAAATTGCAAAAAACGCCCCTAAATAGGGGTGAGTTTTGCAAAAAATTGACATTTCGCAAACTAAGCCATCTTATATGTTTCTTGGGTCGCTGATTTCGAAAATCAGGGTGTCGAGACTGGAAAATTTGTGTTACAGGCCCCACATGCTAAAAACACCCCACCCAAAGGGTGGGTTTTGGAAAAAAATTGACGTTTCGCAAACTAAGTCATCTTATATGTTTTTTGGGTCGTTGATTTCGAAAGTCGAGGTGTCGAGACTGGAAAATTTGTATTACACCCCCCTACATGCGAGAAACACCCCGTCCAGTACATTCCAAATTAATTTTAATTTTAAAATAAAAAAAGATCTTTCTGATACTCGTATTTTTCATTTAGTCTTTATTTAAAGTGATCTTTTAAAAACAAGAATTACCCGAAAACAAAATCAATATTTCTATGAATTAAAATTAATTTGGAATGTACTGGACGGGGTGTTTCTCGCATGTGGGGAGGTGTAACACAAATTTTCCAGTCTCGACACCCCGATTTTCGAAATTAGCGACCCAAAAAACATATAAGATGGCTTAGTTTGCGAAACGTCAATTTTTTCCTAAACCCACTCCTATTTAGGGGCGTTTTTTGCAATTTTAGGGTTGTTTCCACCATTGCTGCAAGTTCTTACCCCTATTTTCGTAATCAGCGCCCAAAATCCATAAGGGACAAGTGGTCTCGTCAAGTCCAGCGTTCCGCGACCTTTTACCGTAGTTTTCAATGGACTATTATATTATAACAAATGTTATCTTGAAGAAAATTTGATTGCAAAAGTTCTATCACCCTACATTTTTTTTATGACCAATACTTACAAAGTTATGGGCGACTTAAGTAATAAAAATTTTTTTTTTTCAATTTTTTAAAAGTTTTTCCATTGTTTCGGACATTTTTGAGTGAAGGCATATCATGATTCTTGTTACATACATCTTTTTAAAGGGTTTCCATCAAACACACGACTGGCACCTCTTAACCCAAGAAGTCTTGTTTTTTACAGTTGAGGCTTTGAGGTTTAATACCAAATGTTATTAAATTAAGTTTTTTTAGTGGACTAATTTAATTCTGTATTCCCTCAAATATCTTACAGCTAGGGTCCAATTTGCACAAACTACCCAAAACTTTACGGTAATTACCACAATTGTAATTAGTTTTAAATGACAGATTTGTTAGTGACGCAAGTCCATGGAAATTAATTGTGTCCGCCCAGATGTATTCGTATAAACTGCCTCTCCCCTTTTTGTTACCTGGCATTATTATTAAAATGTGTAATTTTTTTACTAGTAATACGACAAGGTCTAAAACTATTTTTCTACAACCAAGCGAAAAGAACCATGTTTGCGCTTAAAAAAGAAAGCGTACTTTTCCAAGGAGCGAGTAACTATGAAAACCATAATAGAAAAACTGTAAAACTGTTTTTAACTGTTGTTTTTAACAGTTGTGTGTGTTTAAACTGTCAAATTTAAGGTCATCAATAATCATTAATTTTAAGCAAATGTTTTTATAAAAACTGCTGTTGGACAAATCTTGTGTGTAATTTGAGTGCAAAGTGAGATTGCCGCTCTTGCAAGATAGCCGCGCTTTGCTACAAGTCGCGCGTCAATCTACTTGCTTAGAGCGGCAATGTATCACTTTGCACTCTTAATACACAAATAGCTATTTTAGACAGTTTTTTAAACTCATAAATATTTTGAAAATTATCTTTTAACATTGATTTCTGCTTATTGTAGTTGCATCGAAATACCATTTTATGACATGTCAGGGTATATTTCCTAATTTTGCAATGACAATAAAAGAATGCGATTTTTAGTTCAAAAAATATTTTATTTTTGGACATAATCTTCTTTGACTTTAACACATTTGATACAGTTTTTTTCCAGGAGCAGTATTCCTTCCCGGAAGTGAAAGTCTGAAAGTCTTTTAAAATGGTTACGGCTCTCTCAACATCTTCATTGGACGCAAACCGTTTTCCAGAAACAAAACCAGGGTGCCAAATGAGGGGAATAAGGGGAATAGCCGAGAAAAGCGTTCCTTAAATCCAGCAGTTTTTTATTGCCAAGACACTTTGGTCCTGGTGAAAGAAGATTTTTTTCTTCTTTAAGCCTCTTCTCGTAAACTTTGTCATCCAGCTGGCCAAGAAGGTTAGAGTAATATTCTTCTGTAATTATTTTGCCTTTTATAAGGTTATCAATGAACATAATCTTTTTGGCATCCAACCACCGGCTTCCACCCTCTTCGAATGCTGTTTGGTTTTGGCTTGTTTGTCTCATTTATGGTAAAAATCGCCGCTAAAAATCGGTTATATCCCTTTTGTATTGGTCCAAACATTGCTGCAAATGTCGTTTCGGCATTTTCTTTTAATCCGCATTCAGCAAATGCGGCACCCACCTTGCGCAGAGCTTTTGCATCCCTAATTCTTTGTGCAAGATGCCCATGCAATTGGTGACAACAAATCTACAAATTTCGATAAACAATATAAAAAAATGTGCTTTGGAGTTAAAACACCATTTTTAAAAATTACCTAATTCTGTTAACCAACAACTGTCTATTAAAAAACATCTCTTATCCTCTTTAAGGTATATACCAGAGTTTATTAATCTAAAGGGGGTTATGACATCCGCCATATTGAAAAACTCTTGTGTGACGTCAAGAAGGGTCCATTTCGGCCATGTTGGATTTTATGCCGGACAGTGGCGTAGAATTGAGGTGGAAACGAAAAAATGCTTTTATACCTACGAACAAAATTTATATTTCAAAAATATAAATGTAATTCAATTAAGTATTGAAATTAAAAATTAAAGCGACAACACGACGATGGCGTACCTTTTCAATGGTATCTACTACATGAAATATTTTAAAAAATGAAAAAAAAATTAAAATGTACAAAATACTGATGATTGCTAATTTGTTATAATGTAGTGGAGTAAAATTTGGAAGAAAAGTCGCTTAGTTATCGAGAAAAAACCGGCGTAGAACCAAACCAGACTTAGTGGGATTCTTTAATAAGGTAATCGTGTACACGAAATCACTTTTACGACATTTTTTAGTGGTCGAGAGTTTTTTTATTTCGAAAAACCCAAAAAAAATCGGTTTTCAATAAAACACGTATTTTAACTTCTCCACTGCTCTATCTTTAATAATATTCATGCTATCAAGTTAATTTTTTTTAGATTAAAGTAGACACAATAGCGCTTCAAACAACGTCCCACTTGAAGCTGATATTTTTTTGTTAAATTTTTAAAATAGTACGAAACTCAAAAATGTTATTTTTAGTAGCGTAATTTTAGGCAATCGACAAAAAAGTTTATTATTGAAAATTTATACATACATGCTGCGTACAAATTGTAGCTAATGTTTAAAAAAGTTTTTAAAACAAAAATTTTTAGATTCCTTTTATAGTATTCAGTCAGTAATATTTTTTTTACGGCCAAAATCATATTTTTGCGCGCTTGGGCTTAGCGAGCCGGCCGACTACAAAGATCTTACGGTCCGGTGGAAGTGTAGTAGGTAGTTAAAGTTGTATCAACAGGTTTAAACGCAGATCTAAGGGCTGCTTAAGTTGTTTAGAAAAGAAAAAAATTAAATATCCAAAACAGGTGGGTAGATTTTTAAACCCATATAAAAATATCAATCATTGTTATTAATTACCCACCTAATAAGTAGGTTTATTTAACTTTTTTTATTGGTTGCTGGTAAAGAAAACCACCCACGGGATTCGTTATTTTTTTGATTATACATTCAAAACTTCATTATTTTTTAAACATTTTTAGCAACAAAAAATTGCGGATCCTTTGTGTCTTTTAATTAAATTTGAGAAATAGTACATACATTAAATATAAACTAGGGCTTCGTTAAAGGTTTTTTTTAAACAGGAATATATAATTCTTTTTTCCATATAAAGAGATGATACGAATCTATTCTTTGACATGTCTGAATGCTGCTTGAATAAGCAATGTTGCCAGACTTTTTGTAATAATTTGTTATTATTGAAGGTTGTTTTTTATATAAAAAACTAACCAGAACTAACAAACAACAACTTTCAAACTACGATCTAGTTCTGGTTAGTTCCGGTTAGGTTTTTCTCGTTAAATTGTATTTTTTTTTATTATAAATGCTCCGTTCTGGTCGGTCATGATTAGTGCTGGTTCGTTAAAGCGGCTTTTTATTTTCCCTAATTATATTTGTAACTGGCTTGAAATTCAAATATTTTTGATTTAATGAAAATTATCCTTATGGTAACGGCAAAGTTTAGCAACACTGTAAACGTCTTGAAGCGATGCATGAATTTATTACATGTAAATCGTAAATAGTTAAAATAAAATGTCAAATAATGACCAATTTTTTGAATTTTTATTGCGCTTTTCTTGGTGAAAACTACATCATCCGCATTTTTTGCCTTAAATAATAATACTTAAAGAATATTTTACATTGCAAATTTAAAAATCATCCAATTCCGTGGGTGTTTTTTTTACAGTCCCAAAAATGTAATATGTAAGTAGTTATTTAGGCGCTTCATTAGTAGCATTTTACGTAAATTTAATCCATTTCTGCCTTAAAATCTTTAATAATGATATTGCAGGAACAAAATTTACACTCCTTACAACATTTTTGTTCTTCTTTCACACAAGTACATGTTGGAAATTCAATTTTGGGTTGACATAAAGCCATTGCACTACGTATTATAGCAGCAGCTCTTAATAAAGTTTAAATTTTGGACATTTCTTTGGGAAGTAAAAGATCTATCTGAACATCACTACCAATACTCGCAGAAAAAGTAGATATTGTCGAACTATTTTCGTGTAGGTTCGGAAACCGTTTTCCTATTTTTGTGCGATTTTATGTTTCTTTCAGAGATGTAGTGGCTGTAACATAATTTATGATATTTCTCATCAAACGCAAATAAATCTTTATAGCCACGTAATTTAGATATCATATTAATGTCGTTTCCATTCCTGGCAGCTTTATTACTTTTTTGATAGGTAGCTTTTCTACTACCTAAAAAGATTCAGTACTGTGTAAAAAATAAATACCCTAAACAGGATTTATAAGGATAAAATTGAAATTCGTATTTTGTTTCAGTACAAAATATAAACTAATATAAAGGTACCAACTATACTATGAAGGTACCTAATAATATTTAAATTACTTGTTTAAACAGATTTTTTATATAACTTTTCTTCTTTTTATTTTTACTATTGCTGCAAAAAAAAAACACATTTTTCTAATATTAAAACTATCGCATTTAAGTTTAGTGTCACAATAATTTGAAGGACCGGCGCGGCGCCACTGTCTGATTGCAAATTATGATAATAGTTTTGAGAATCTGTGTAAGTTTTACGACAGTCTTTATGATATTTTATTTTAATTTCGCCATTTAAAATATCATCTTTTTGACAGAATTTTTTTTTGCTAGATTGTCCTGCCTTTTTTCAGCACTTAATAGTAATGATAACAACCCTTGTATTCTAGGTCAGCGTTTCTCAACCTTTTTTGGCCCGCGGACCAAAATATAGTTATTATTGTTTTTTTTTAATAAGTAATTTTTTTTCGCGGATCGAAAATTGTCCGCGGACCACTTGTGACATGGTGGTCGCCCGACCAGCGGTTGAGAATTAATAGCTGTTCTAGGTCTTTGTAAAACAGATTTGTATCCATCATACACAATTTTCTTACAAATAATTCGCTTCATTGTTTTAAAATTTTAAATACATACAGCACACTCTAAATTTCGACAACCACCACTACTAATGTATTACTTAACTACGCACGCTATCCGCATGCGGGGCTATTGGGTCCCGATAATACTTTTTTACGTCTGAAAAAAAAATCGCTGTTGCCAAACGATACGCTCTAGGAAAAAATTTTTTTTCAAAAACTTTTGTTATTATTTGGCTATATTTTCTTCGCTGCATGTATGAAAATATTTTCAAAAATAAAAAGTTTATCGATTGTGAAAATTTCAATACCAAAAATATTTATTTTTAGTTTATATGATTTTTAGAGGAATGAAAGTGCGAATTGTGCCCAAACTGTTTATAAGGTTAAAAGCGCTACAGTGTGGGCTTTAATTTGACATAAAAAAAATTTCGGTATCTTTGATAGTTTTAAAGTTATGGCGGTGGAAACAAAAAAAAATCAATTTTTTTATAAGTTAAAAAAAAATCACTTTTTATTAGTTTAAAAAGTTCGAGACCACAAAAAAATGTCGTAAAATACGATTTCATGTGCCCGGTGGCATACTCAAGAAACCTAACAGGTTTGATCTGGTTCTACCCCAAAAAAAAAACGACACGATAGACTTACGGAATCGCTCCACCAATGATGAGTACTTACTTATTTTTAAACACACGTGATTGAATTATTAACACCTTTTTTTCTTTAATAATACCCACCTATATTACGACGTTTATAAAATTTTATGAGCAAGTTTGGGGACTTTAATTATTTTTTTATCTTGGAACAGTCCGCGAAGGCTGAGGCTTAGTATGAACGCCCCGTGGGTGGCTGAAGTGTGGTAGGAGGAGTATATTTACAAGAGACTTAAATTCTGCAGGTAGGAGATTCCATAGTCTTGACACTCTAGGGATGAAGGAACGAAGAAAGCGGGAAGTTCGGGGCTGAACTGTTAAAAGATGCATAAAAGTTGCACTAAGTGTTGCTCTGTTGGGAGCTGCCAGAAAAGGAATTATACTGGCCAACTCGTCTAAGCAGAAGCCGTGAAAATACCTATAGAAGAAAGACAGGAAGGAAGCTTTTCTGTAAGTGCAGGATCAGAAATGGGCTTTTACAAGCTATCTTGAAGTTCTTTGTAAGATTACAAAATATCCAACTCCCATCAGATGACGGTGTTCTTGTATTACTTCATAAATATATAAACTTGTCTATTAATCCTTAATTTATTTTATTTTAAAGACTAATTAAGTTACTTTTAAAAACTAGTTATTTATTTACTTACGGACCATACAGCATCTTGATATTGCAGAATAATTGCAAAATTTTCCACTTTGGCAATAAAATGAATTATTTTATGTAAAAAAATAATACAGTTTTATTGCTAAAAAACTAAACTTTATTTGTTTCACAGCTACAACACTACAAAACATTTACAATTGCAATAATTAAATAAAATACAACTGAAATTTTTACATCTTGATATGGAAGAAAAGAACACAGTACTTAGTGGTATTATTTAATAATATTTTGTGGTATACTACATTTCATATTTTCAAACATACACATCATTTAAGCATTAAAATCCTACTTAATACAAACACAAAAATTTCATTTATAATTTGTTGGCAGCCCTTACAAGATAAAACAAAGAATTAGATCTCGTGTTCTTATTTGGTACTCGAAAGTTTAACTTACTTACAAGTTCTTCGCAGTCCACTTCATACTACACAATCTAAACAAAAACTTTTCAGTGCAAGGTAGGTTTACATCAGTTAATTTTAAAGTTGTAAAAGGCAAATCTAAAAAATATAAATTATATTTTAAAACATGTCTTTTTCAACATAATATACCAAGTAATTGGTAGATAAGTATCCAAAAAAAAATAAATACAATTAAAGACTAGAAAGAAGTAACTAACCTGCAAACTTAATAAATGTACAAAATAATGGAAAAAATATTAAATAAACATTCTGAAGGTACATTAATGCATATACCTAAAGTTGATCAGTTCTGGGTATAAGCAAGTCAATATTGACTATTTACTTTCTTGACAACAAATAACTATAATTAAAATCACACGAAAATTTCAATTTACTTACTAATAACTGTGTAACTACATTCCGAGTTGTGAAGAGTCACTGGTGGACTTAAAAATCGTGTTTGTGTTATCAGAGGTGTAATAATGCAAACTGAATGGAACTGCTACAATAAAAGAATATTTGTTAGTAATAGCAGCATTAGGATAAATCATATTTTTCACCTTACCTTCTTTTATTAATCGCCTTTTTCCTTTTTAATCAGGATCTCATAATCACCGCTTTTGCAATTTTTCTGGAAGACATAAAAATCGTCTGTTTTAACATGCTCCGAGCAAATAACAGAATCCTTATGGGAAACACAACTTTTTGGTGTATTGCACACTAAGGACTAATTAAAACTACACAACTAAACACTACCAAAAACAATATAGTAAAAACAGTCAAAACCAATAAAATATCAACTTGACACAAATATTTTCAACTGTAAAAATAACCCCATATAAAAACTTTGACTTGTGGCACGACTCTGTCCACAGCTGAGAATGCTAGTAACTTTTAGAGTTACCCGACAGGGCCGCCAACATAAGCGACCCCTTTCACACCTTCACGTCTTGGACTTTTTCTATCCCCATTCTCGACGATGTCAACCCCTTTAGATTAATTGACTCTGGTATATACTATTACAAAAATACATTGAGCAGTATTTTCTTTACTTCTTTTAAAAATCCTTTTTGAAATTTTCCGGCAAATTAACATATATTCTTTTACTATAAATTATAACATTTTTTGCCTAAATTTGATAATGGTTAAGAATTGATGCCCCACTTTTTTGTGATGTACAATCAACATGATTATTTTTTTTTACGTTGTCAAATATTTTTATATTTAAAGTTAATCAAAAATGGAATAAAAAGTTATAAAAAAATGTCAAAAAAAAATAAAATAAAATCCTAAAAATATTTAAAAAATCCAAAAATTAAAATTTTGGATGTTTTTTTTTTAGTTCTTTGTCTTTACTCGTAGAAAATGAAATAAATAACTATTTAATTGACGAAAAACTTGAAATATACCCATTTTTTCATTTTTAAAATAAAAACACCAGAAAATTCTTCTTTCTGGACCCTTCTTAAGAAAGAAAGTCGATAATCCGCTATAATACAGAACAAAATGAAAATAAAAACATGTCAATGTCATTCGACTTTTTATGTCCAATAATATGTGGGGCCACGATTCTAAACAATTGCCCTTAATTTAAATTATTATTTTGTCACACAAAATGTCTAAC
>JAHBCN010023925.1:0-12268 GCA_019359885.1 Listronotus oregonensis | reverse complement strand
CAATCTACTAGAAAGAGAAAAAATTTTGAATTATTGGTATAACACCTGATTTATTTAATTTTTATTAAACGAATGCTTGGAACTGTCATATTAATAAATGTTTATTTTTAAAACCTGTTGCCTATATTAACACCAATATTTTTGAATAATTTTTTACATTTTCAAGGTAATTTCCTGTTTTTGGTTTTTGAGATCTGGAAATTTGTTTACTTTTTTCCAAAACAAAACAAACAGATCACTATCCCAAAAATTACAAACTGGCGTTGCGTTAATTCAGTCCTTAATTCTTTGGTGCATAGTCATAGCACTTATAGAATAAAAAAACACGGTTGTTTTAAAAAAAAAAATCCACTACAAACCTTTTTCCCAAAGGGGTTTGGGAAACGCCAAGGAAGTAATTTTCAAACCACTCCCCAGTTTAGAGTTTAACCCCTTGGCCTTGATAATAACACTACGGCAAGAATGTAGAGTCGAAAAAAGTGGAAACGCAGTCGAGTGATGTAAAGTCTTTTTACGTGTAAGAATATGCAAACGGGTAAATTGGAAAAAGTAAAATCCACCAAAAAGTTACATAGTACGCAATTAAGTATTTTTAAGGTTATACATCTAACTAAATACCAAGTATAACAAATAAACAACCATAGTTAATAAACACATTTGTAAATTAAACTGAAACACGACAAACAATATTACTTTTTATTTACCATAATTAAGGCAAATATTTTATAATTTTTCAATAGAGTCCGACCTAAGGTTTGGTTTCGGCTTCGGTCACATTCCGCCAAAATGAGATCTTCGGCCATACAATCGACTTAAGTACAAAAAAGGGCCTTTAAGGGTTTTGGGGGGGGGTTTTTATTTAACCTAAAAATACCGAAATTATATTTAACAATTATATTTATAATAAAAATAACCTTCAATATATTTTTTTTAAACACAAAATATTTTTCGACTTCCTAAATTAAATACTTTCACATTTTTAGTCAATAAACGTTATTATAACCGATTTTTTTTTACAACGAGCAATGCAATTTCACTTTTTTATATTTAAAAATAAAGTAAAATAAAACCCTTCCAAAAAATTTAAATTTCTAATATTTTATATATATATATATATATATATATATATATATATATATATATATATATATATATATATATATATATATATATATATATATATATATATATATATATATATATATATATATATATATATATATATATATTTTTATATATATATATATATATATATATATATATATATATATATATATATATATATATATATATATATATATATATATTTCTATATATATATATATATATATATATATATATATATATGTATATATATATATATATATATATATATATATATATATATATATATATATATATATATATATATATATATATATATATTTAGAGTGACCGGATCTCATATATGGGGGAAAAAAATGCGGAATTTTGTTCGTCTGGACCCTAAAAAACGATTCCCCTTTCCAGATATTGGGATAGTCGAAATTTGGCTCGATTAAACGAAATTAACCCGGGGGCCGCTCGTGGCCCCCAAAGTTTAAAAAATTAAAAAATTTTTGGCCAAAGAGCTGACATATGAAGCCATAACTCCAGATTGGTAAATAATAAAAACACGCTTAATATTTTAAAAAGAAAGCTAATTTTGTTCTTCAAAATTTATTTTCCCTATACATAATTGTTGTTATTTTAAGTCAAAAAAAAATTACAACAGCCTTTAGCCCCAAAAACGTGCCCTGAGGTACCACTAGGAGCATATTTGTATATTTTGTTATTAAGTGATAAATTTTGCTTTTTTTTATATATTTTTTTTAGTTTTAAGTTTTATATATATATACTTATTTATTTAAAATATAAAAAAACAGGTATATAATACATACAAAACATACACAGAAAAAATACAGACGTAGTACCTACATGAGTTGATAATTTTACATAGTTATCTAATCTATTCTAGAGCTTTTGTTAAAGTAGTTTTTGAAACGTCAGGAAAAATGCCCCGGCATTTACTTACAACTTGCAGGACATATTGCTTTTGTTCTTCATCTTTTTTAAAAAGGTTGTTAAAGTCGGTTATTCATTTTACACCACGCTCCCGCCATATCATTAACTACTTTTAATGTTTTGACAATTTTTAATCCCTTAAAATCATTATTTTTGGGGGCCCGGTGTTTGGAAATCTGTTTTTATATTAAATCGGTCCAAGAAGGTAAACGTTTCTTTGGGAAGTAAATTTACCAATCCTCCATCAACTACCTCTTTTAATTTTTCTGTACTAACTTTTGGGTTTACAACCCTAGCGTGCTCTGATGGTTCATCTGTGCTACTGAGCAATTTGTTAGCCATTAACAACTTTTCATCGTCTGTAAGGTGGGATCAAAAAAGATAATCCCACCAACTCTGCATTCAAATACCACAAATGATTCGAAAATTTGGTCAGAGCTATTTCTGTCACATTTTTTATAGTCTAACAGACTATGCAAAATACCCAAATCTTGGTTTGGTACAAGATAAGCTTTTGGGCCCTAAACCAAGCCTTTTACAATAAATTTTAACTAGGAAAACAGAAATAGCACGCACAGAACTTTTTTTTCTTTAGACATCTTAAAGCGACGAAAAAAGAATATTTTTAAGCAGTAAAAAGACTTTGCCCTCCACCTAGCGGTGAAAGGGACTCCCCTTTTGGGTTTGATCCAACAAATACGAGAACCAACTGCAATAGCTCCTTGTAGTCATTTCTGGGGTGGCTGCTTTTGTATTAGATTGTCACTGATACCTGTGTCGTATTTTCCTTTGTCCTTCTTGGGCCACGCAGTAAGGAATCTCTTAAAAATGTCTGGATGAGGTCCAGTGGTTGATCCCATTTTTGTGTCGAATACGCCTCTTAACAGAATTTCCAAGATATGGTGACGTCAAGCTAGGTATAACAATTCTCTTCCTAACATTTTCTCCAATATGACGCATGCTCCTTTGAGTCTTCCCGTGTTGGATGCAGTCGTGTCGAAGCACATCGCCTTGACGGTGTTGGGAAGACCCCATTCATGTAGACATTCATATACGGCTACGGCTTGCTCCTCTCCAGAGCTGTTTGCTGTTACAGGAACTCCCAGCAGCTGTTTCTTTTCGCCATATGAAATAGCAATAGCTATTCGCTCACATTGCTAATTTTTTAAAATAACCGGTAAAAGTTTACCGTCCCAATGGACAACCACGGGCTTTTTTTCAGGTATGTTCACTTTATCAAAAATTTTTTTAGTATATTGTTCTCTGAACATTTGCCTTCTATAATGTAATAAAGTTTTCGATACTTTGTACTCAAGAGGGTCAAGGTTTAGTGCTTCTAGAGTAGCTATTAAAATTCTCGTGGCATTTCTGTCGGATACTTTACATCGATTTAACAAAATCGACAGTTTCATGTTTAAAATCTCTTTAACGCCCCTTGCAATGAAACTTTCATCCTCTTGCTCTCAGATGGTCCTGATCTTCTACAGCTTCTTTAGGGATGTCCATTTCCTCCAAGCTCTCAAGTTCCTGGTGGATGCTGTCCTCTTCAGTGTCTTCTTTTTCTTCTTCTTCTTCGAACTCGTCTTCATCATCCGTCTCTAAGAAGCAACAAAAGAAAGAGAAAAAAATATAAAAATTTGTCGTTTTAGCAGAAGAGTAATAATACATTGGTACTAAATTACCTACTTCTAATTATTAATAAGTATTATTTAAAAAATATCTATAATCTATTATTTATCTATTTTTAGAATATTATTAATAAAAAGAAAACTCACCAATATCAAAAGTTCTTTCTTGGATTTGTCGGTTCATTTTTGCAAGTTCCTTTTGCGCCTTGATTTCTTCAGCTCGAGACAACTTGAGATCCACTCCAGTCATGGAACCTGGGCGGCCCTTCTGCCTCTGTTTTACGAGAAACGCCTTATCTTGAGCAATATCAAAGAGATCGTCCAACTTTTCAACAAACTGTTTAAATTTATTTTTAACCGCTTCCGATGTTTTCTTCCGATCTTTTTGAAGAGTTCTCCACTCGGCGTGAAGTTTTTCTAGCTTAGTAATTGCATCTTGCTCATGTTTAGTCGGAATTCGAGCTTTCTCCCAAAAATGAACACTTCTCGTATGGCAAGTTTTGCTGATTCTCTTACAGTTAATTTCACAGTACGTAAATTATAAAATAAAGCACACAAAACTTGACGATTTGAGGGTAGTTTACAACCGGTGATCTGGTGAATGGGATAGCCCACAAGAAATATTTTATCCTTGGTCCGGCTTTGTACACCTGATGTGGATGCCATTCCAGAGTTTAATAGGTAAATAACAGTTAAAATATATTACAAACTTTAATTTCAATAAAATGTTTTCAAATGTCTTTTAAAATAATACTATAATAGTTATAAAAACAATAACACACACTTGGAAAATTTAAAAAAATTAAAAAAACTAAACTGAATAAATGAAAGGTCGGTTGTACGCTGAAGTAAAATCACCATCCCTTAAATAGAAATTAGATTTACCCTCCTTTTTACCTGTCAAACGGGTCTTTCTTTGGTAAACTAGTCAGGTAATGCCCATATAATAAAAGATTAAATTTGAACAAAAGGTTCTTTATGTTTGAAAATTGAGTTCCAAAATACTTTTTAACAAAGAAAATGTTAAATCCGAGACACATAATGTGAAAACCCGTAAAATTTTCAGAATACTCCCAAACGAGCTCCTACTGGTACCTGGTTACGTTTTTGGGGTCAAAGGCTGTTGTAACTCCGTTTGACTTAAAATATCAACAATTATGTATAGAATATAAATTTTAAAGAACAATATTAGCTATCTTTTGAGATATTAAGCGTGTTTTTATTAGTTACCGTTCTTGAGTTATGGCTTATTATGTCAGCTTTTGGCCAAAAATTGGGATTTTTTCAAACTTCGAGCGACGAGCGGCAGGGTTAACGTCGTTTAATCGAGTTCAAATTTCTCAAAATCTCAATATCTGGAAAGGGAATCGTTTTTGGGTCCAGACGAACAAAACTGCTCTGGCAAAACTAAATAAATTTGAATATCTTTGAGTCACTAATATATATATATATATATATATATATATATATATATATATATATATATATATATATATATATATATATATATATATATATATATATATATATATATATATATATATATATATATATATATATATATATATATATATATATATATATATATATATTATATATATATAAATAAGTAATTAGGAAAAAAACTAACCCTATATTCGCCACTACAATATTATTGTGTTTTTTATTAAATCCTTTTAGAAAATTATCTGATATAGATGTACTCCTAAGAATTAAATTATTAAACAATACATAATATTCTGAAACCATTTTAGTACATGTTCCAACCATAAAGAAAATTGCGCAAATTACAGGTTACCATAGAAAACGCAGAAAGTTAACATTACCATTATAATTTAATATTTTATTTAAGGTTCAACGAAGATGAAGAAGGGTTGGAGTAAGACGTATTACTGAAAAATTTTTAAAATATATTTATCCTTTTCGTCAGGTACAAGAAAATTTATTGCTTTGTATAAAAGGTATTTTAGTTGTCGGACATTTCTTTAGGTTTAGGAGTATCTCTGTCGAACAGTGGATTTTTTCCGGGTTTGCTTTCGTCATCTACTGAATCAAATTCTATTATGTACTGTAAAAATTTATGTAAGGCACGATGGGAACTTGGTCGAGCTGTTATTTTGAAGGTTGGAAGAATAATATTATCAATGACTTGTTGACAGTTGTCCAGAACCATGCTTAGTTTAAAAATATCGAAAAGCCTAGGTATCTGGATCAATCAACGAGCATTATCAGAATATACATTGGACGTAATAGCCCAAGCGGCGAATTTATCCCACTTGTCCTGGCTTTTACCATAAATGCTTAATCCAAGTTCAGCATTTTGATATTTAGAATGTTTGGGATCACTAAATACTTTATTGATAATACTTGCAAAGTATTTCCTCTTAATGTAAGTGTAAGTTATCAAAAATACTTCTTTTACTTTGCTTTCTGAAATTTAATTATATTTGGCATTGCACTTTTTAAATTTGTGGCAGATTAAAGAGATAGAAATACTTATATTCTAAAAGAGAAAGTTAAGCTCTCCAGCAGCTGTTGCTGCTATCGACGTGTTGCATTTCTACCATCTTAAATTTCCAAGTCAAAGCCGAAGCCGATATTCGGCTTTTGCCACTACCTTCAGCTGAATCCGATTCTAAAGATTTTGATATCTTAGTTGAGAACCGACAAAAAATCTAAAATATTAGACTTACCGAGACCAGTTATATTTTACTTTATTTTATATATAAAAAAGTGTTATTAATAATTGAAAATCAATAATTAACATAAATTAATTGCATTGCTCGTTGCAAAAAAAAGTTATAATAACGTATATTGACTAAGAATGTGAAAGTATTTAATTTAGGAACTCGAAAAATATTTTGTGTTTAAAAAAAAATTATTAAAGATTATTTTTATCATAAATATAATTGTTAAATATAATTTCGGTAGTCGAAGATCTCATTACGTACTATGTAACTTTTTGGTGGATTTTACTTTTTCCAATTTACCCGTTTGCATATTCTTACACGTAAAAAGACTTTACATCTCTCGACTGCGTTTCCACTTTTACGACTCTACATTCTTGCCGTAGTGTAATTATCAAGGCCAAGTGTTAAACTCTCTAAACTGTGAGTGGTTTGAAAATTACTTCTGCTCGGCGTTTCCAACCCCTATGGAAGAAGGTTGTGTAGTGGATTTTTCTTTTAATACAACAGTGTTGTATATTCTATAAGTGCTATGACTATGCACGTTTGGTGGAACAACGTCTTACGATAAAAACATTTACCCATTTTTAAATACCATATAATTAACTGAAATTTTATAAAAATATTTTAACGCTTTTTCTTTGCGGTATGTGTTTTGCTTATCTAAAATATGTGAATTACTGATGCAGAGTTAAGTATTAAAATCTTTATGAAATTTTAACTGTGGTCAAATATTGGCTGCCTCTTAATTTAGGAGAAAAATATTCAAGAAATGAATGGTGATGAGCCCATCATCATAAAGAAGGAAACCTCCGAGATGCCAGATGACCTCTTGAAGTAAACAACCTTGCATCTCTAATGGGGCGCTATAGATGTGGACTTTTACAGCCTCCCTTCTCGTGGCAACTTCTATGGACAAGCGCGGATAAAAACGCCATGCTTGCAAGCTCTGAGTCAGGTGATATGGATCAGCACGACGTAAGACTGACTGCACACAGGAAGAAAGATGAGTCTAAGTCATCAAATACTGAGCTGAATGTTAACCCCTAAGATATTAGTTTGAAGAGGCTTTTCGGTACCCAGCGACAAAATGCGATCATTCAAGTTGCAAAGAAACGTGGCAAACCATTTTTCCGAAAAGGCGCGCCTTAAAGGCAGTCGATTTCTTCTGTTAAAGGGTTCTTAGTCACCCTTCGAGAACGTATGTCATTCCCTGCACTTTTCGTGCACGTATCCCAAACACTCTGCCCGGGAAAGAGAGAGGACAAAGTGGACCAGATCCGACGGAATGAAATAACGATGGTCATGAACGTCGACGAAATCTCCCTAAAGACCCTGGCATAAAGCATGCGTGGAATTATAGAAGGTAACCTTTTAGGTACCAGATAAAAAAAATGATATTCCAAACACTACCAAATAACATGAAACTGCTGCAGGCGAACCTATAGCATAAAAAACTGGAGAGCCAAGAACAATGCTTAGGTGGAAGACCCTAGAAAAAAAGTTTGTTAAGGGGGGCATCATAAGATTTGTAGAATTAACGAATTTTTCTATTACCTTACAAACAATTGAAAAAAAAAAGATATAGGTCAATAGTTAGAAGGGAGAGTTTTGGATCCTTTTTTGGGGATGGGTTGCAGGGGCGTGCAACAATGGAAATATAAGATGGGTGCAAGCTCAAAAGCGCATTTTTAAAGACGATTGCTGGTATGCCATTAAGTCCAGACGATTTATTGATATTAAGAGAAGAAAGGATACGCTTGATTATTTATGAGAAACAGGGGTAACTGTTGAGAGAGGAAGATTAACAGGAGGATCGATCAAGAGTTAAACTAGCAGCAAATTGTTTGGCAAATAGTTTAGCCTTTTCTTTAGAGGAAGAAACAATTTTACCTCTGAAGGTTAGGAGTAGAAAAGAATTAAAACAAAGGTTTAACTAATGTTTTTGGCAAAGGAGCAGAAGGATTTACTGCCATTTGAACAAAAGAAAATTTCATCTTTTACCTTATTGTTAAAATGTTGTATGGCTTCTGAGATAGTTTGATTATACTAATTACTTTCTTAGATGCAAGCCTGTCAATTTTCGGTACTAGGGTTTTGACTATACTATTTGTAAACTTGGGTCTAGCTTTGTCACAGAACTTAGAAAACCACGGTTTATTATTTAACGGTTTGTGGTTCTTTTTGGTATGAGGAATATAGATATCAATGCCCATGTTTATGTTAGTTTTTTACAAATTACGCAAGGACCGTGAGTGAAAAAGCAGGTTGGAATCCAAGGGTCGGTAGCAAAGAGATCTTTCAGATCACTCTAGTCTGCCAAGTTGTAGTGCCAGACGGTGCGTGGCGGTATACATTCAGTTGTCTTAGAATGTGTAGGTGACCAGGTCATGATCTGACCAACCAAGAGGAGCAGTTACTAATACTTGGTAGAGTTAAGGGCTGAACGTAAGAAAAAGATCTAGAGTGTTTGAATCATAACAAGAAACCTTAGGGAAGTAGGAAGTAGGTTCCGTTTGGTGAGTGATTTACTGATTGCGAAGATTTGGAATGCTCTGCCTTCAGTGCCAGTTTTTGTAGAAGTTAGCCAATCTTTATTGTAAACATTTATATTCCCAAAAACAATTACTTCGGCCAATGAAGACTGGAAAATAATAGTGTCAATCTTTATAAAAAGGAAGTAAAATCAATCTGTGTGGAAATTGCCAAATGGGGACCGGTATATACAGCGGATTAATTAGAAAATCTGAAAGTAAGTTTAAGCCAAAGAATAGAAGGCCTTCCTAATTAAAAGTTAAAAACTCTAGCAGATATTTTGAAACTTATTTGAGTTTTGCTAAGAAACAGTATGTGGGATTTAAATGACTAAAGATAATGGTAAAAAGAGTTTATGTTGGAGTTAAACCCACATATATTTGTATATAAGATCAAACTTTTCGATGGTGCTCACCCCAAATGTACCCCTGACGCAAATATCCATCTGGATGGGTATTTTACCTCCTAAATATTTTATTTTCGGGTAAACCATCATTAAAATTTTCAAATTTTATAATGGGGAAAAAGAAAAAAAAAAAAGATGAAGGAAAACTGACTTACCCACTCAGAACTCGAAACGTCCCATAAAACATCACGAGTCCGTTCAAGAGCAAATGGAGTGGTATCGTCTCAAAACTGCTTTGCCACCTGCTGAAAAGTACAAATACACCTAATTTAATAGTAAAGTATTAAAAAATATATATAGCTATGGAAAAATAACAATGTTTGTTTAAAAAATAATTTTAACATTAAACTATTTATCTTGGAAACAAAATGTTCAATATATTCTGAATTTTGTTAAAGACATCTTTTTATTCTTGTTAGAAAGGACCTTTCTATATCTTAAAGCAGAGGTTCCCAAACTAATTCCGTCTAACGCCAACTTTGAAAATCAGTTATGTTGTAGCGCCCCCCATTTCTTTTTTCACCTTAAAAATCTCAATAACATATTAGTGTCGCCTGGAGTTTAATTAAACCTATATTCTAAACGATACTTTCCTTACCAGAGAGAGCACTATTAATGCAACTTTACAATAGTAAGAGTATCTTTTATTCAAAAAACAATAACAATAATCAACATTAAGCAATGATAATTCAACTTTACAGTATTAAGAGTATCGGGGTAGCGGGCGGAGTGGCGGGAGGGCGAGCGAGTGCGATGCGTGCATGTGGCGGAACGTCACGTCTAGAGGTGGGAAGTTCGCATCTTTTTACTGAATCGATTCATTTGATTTATTCACTTGAAAATATTCGTTCGCAACCGATTCACTTTATTATGATCCCGGTTGGACTCGGTCGGTTTTGAATTTCACAAAAAAAATGATAGTTATCTTAAATAAAGAAATTATTTAAATTTATTTCATTTTGATATAATTATTATTTTAAAAAATATATTTGAAATAAAATTTTATAATTAATAAAAACCTAGAAATGTACCTCCAAATTAAGTCTTTGTTCAAAAAAATAGTTAAAACAAATAAAAAAAGTTCTTTTAGTAGCCAAAACTGACTCGAACCGACAAAACGCATAAATTGTTTGCCTAATACACCTCTGATAATGTGAGCAAAATCGAAATATAACAGACCGCTCGCCACTTGCCAGGTCGTAGCACAAAAATGACCGATTTGTCGTCATAAAATACCGAATTACCGAATCTTTGAGTTTAAGTCCGATTTTACCTTAGTGACCTTATGAACGAAACGAATCATCCAAACTAGGTTCGTTATTCATCGCAGAGCGATCGAGCAAGTGGCTCAAAAACGATTCGAACCTATTGAAAACAGGAAATTAATTTATTCAAATCAGTGCACTGATTCGTTCTTTTTAAACGAATTGTTCGCGAACGACATACTTCTAGTCACGTCAGTCGCCGGAGGGTCGCAAGCCGCGGCTGTGTATTTGGGCACCTGCACTCCGCAAACACGGACCGACGAACGTTGACGGACTAAAATACAGGATTGCACAAATAAATCGTACAATATTTGTTCGCGCCAAACGTGAATTATAATTGAACCATCTAATTTTAATTTTAATTTTTCTTTATTTTTACTAGATTAGGTACATAAAAAAATCCCGCGTTCGGCAAGTGTTCTGCTTGGCCGCAACAATATATACATAATATTAACACATGTCTTCGGAGATGGGCACCTCACCTGCGACACTTGAAGACACGAATATCTTTCAGTGTTTGATACCTATTACTATATATCTTAAGATATAAATAGCATTGTGAACGCATTAAAAATATTAAATATTTAATATACTTTTAATTTATATTTATACAATAAGATCGAGAGACCCTATCGGTCTCCAGCGCCCACAAGGGGGCGTTATCGCCCACTTTGAGAAAGACTGTCTTAAAGCATTGCGGGTATAATTGCTTTAAACGCATCGATAATTCTTTGCCATATGTTCTGCTCAGTTATTGGATATTCCGCATTAACAGGATCTTCTTTATACTCCCATAGAAAAAAGTCAACTTTGTATATATAAAGTATTTACATATTTTGTCTGGTAAATTAGAAGGCAATGCAAATAAATCAATTGGTTAAGACTTGAAATTCTTTTGACCGATGTCGTGGCTTGAAAATGCCCCCCACTTGTATGGACTGTTAACAATAATTTTATAATTAACTTTGTAGAGATTTCACCCAAACATCTTGTGACTGGTTTCGTTCTATAACAGCTCATAAGCTCATAAAGCAAGCTAGTCGAAATAAAAATCTAGTACTAATTTAGTATGTATTAAACACATAAACGGGTAACGTATGTCTACACCATCTGCTGTCTAGGATTTTTCCAGATTATTACCTTCGACTAGCTTATGTCGTTAGGTAAAATCTTTACAAAACTAGTTAAGAAATGAACTACACTATTAAAAAAAGAAAAACATAGAACACAGAACATACATTAAAAACACAGAATTCCACAAATTAAACATCTGTCCACAGGCATTTGATAACAACTACATAATAAACTGGAATGCTTCTAGTAGTTTAGCAAAGGGAACTTGTTCAAAAAACGTATAAAAAAGAAAGTGCTTTTTTATTATTAAATAAAGACAAATGTGTAGCATCAATATCTGTTAATAAATATAATACATGGTTACCTATGCTTGATGCTAAAGTAACTTCAGGTAAACTAAAAATCAATTAACACACCACCCTTTTTTTGTCCCTTTAAACATTATAATTACACCAGTCATTCAGGCTTTTTTAATTGAACTCTAATATATGGTTATCAGTTTTATTATTAAAAATTAATTGTAAGCTCTTCAATTGTTTATAATTTTTATATATTTTATTCAAATTTTTTTAATTAATTTATTTAAAAACTTTAAAACAAAATCTAATTATTTAGAAATGATGATTTTGG
>JAHBCN010023924.1:0-12319 GCA_019359885.1 Listronotus oregonensis | reverse complement strand
GTTTTTTTAGAAATCATCGGTAACGGAAAGCGCGCTTAAAATTTGTTGAAAACATGATAATTATATAATTCTCAGTAAAATTTCGTTCGCACTAAAAATTTTAGTCACCACGGGAGATGCGTGTAAACGAAGATCCATATTACTTATTATTTAATCCAATAAGTATGGCTCCTTTTGTGTATTTTTGCAGATGTTTTTTCTTGTCATAGCAGAGCATTTCGTTTTGATTTAAAGATATTTGTGGCGACTTTAAAAATATATTTAAAAAACACATTTATTTTGTAACTGTGTTACCATTCAACATGTTTTTCTTAAAAGGACTGTCATAAAAATTCTTGGAAAATAGTTATTTAGTGCTATTAAAAGAAGCTTTAATAAAACAGTTCTATAATGCTGTTTCTAAATATTTTTAGGGTTAACCGAAATGTTTATATAACTATTTTTTTTCAATTATTTCAAGAACCATAACAAAATATTTATGGTGACTGAAGTATTTTATAAAATGGTGCCAATTTTGCATTTATAAGTGGTGTAAAAACATTATAAAAATGTTTTCGAGAGAAATAATGTTTTATAAAATTTGTGTCGGAAACATTTCTAGGACTTTTATAAAACACCAAATTGCTAGTTGGGCTGAATAGAAATAATAAAATATCTAGTGTCCGACCGAAAGTTCGGTTTCGGTTTCGGTTTCGGGAGTTTCGGCCAAAATTCAAGGTTCGGCGACAGTTTCGGTTTCGGCCAAAATTGGCCGAAACTTTTGCCGAGACCGAAACTGATTTCGGAAGTTGTCGTGCACGCTCGCCTAACTTCGTTTCTCGCGGCAAGTGCGCCGTTCAGATAGCTCTGTAGCAAAATTTTAGTAATTATTATTTTTATATAAAAGGTACCTAAAAGATAAAATTAAAATAAATGATTACAACAAAATTAATATACTGTGTTTCCATTTCATGTCCTAATTATAGCAGAATAATGGGTAAAATGCACCAAATTTCAGTATTTTAAGGAATTTTATACTTGACCACGTGAGTTTCGGTTTCGCCGAAACTGAAGCCACGGCCGAATATTCGGTTTCGGTGTCGGTTTCGGCCGAAAAACCAGTTTCGGTCGGACTCTAAAAATATCCCATTTAAAAGTCCCTCAGAGTTGTCTCAAGGATAACATACTAAAAAATTATGAAGATCGACCAATCAAAACTTTTAAGAACAAATCGCTACTTTGGAAGAAAACCGGCATAACTTAAAAAAATGCAATTGTCCGCTTATGGCATAATCAAAATGAAAATGTGGTATATTTTTATGTGGAAGAGTGTCACAAAAGTAATTCACATATCCGGCCGCTAGAGATCAGTTGTGTCAGTGTTGTAGTAACAAAATCAACTCTAGCATTTGGGGAAAATTCAAATAATTTTGTGTTATACTGTTTATAAAATAAAATTTTTGTCTTGTAATTATTTTTTTTAATTACTTGCCCATATAAAAGCTAAAGTCTATTTTTATAAGTGTCACCAGTCAAAACTCTTTAGCTAAAATCAGAGCTGTCGGTAATTAAATTAAAATAATTGAAAAATCGTATTCAATTACTTCTTAGCCATTGGATTACTTTAATTCCATTACTTTCCGAAAAAGGAAATTGTATTTGGATTATTAATTAATAGGGTAATGTAATCGTAATGGGTAATTAATTTTTTACGAATCCCAAGTAATTGAATTACTTAGAAAGTAATTCGATTACCTATAGAGTAATTTAATTGCTTAGAAATTAATTCAATTACCTAATAAATAATTGAATAACTAAGAAAAATTCAATTAACTTTCTTTATGGAAAAACTGCCCGAATTTTGGCCAGCCAGAAAGAGCATCTTGAAACACGACGGACCGCTTTGAATCCCGCGAATACCACCTCTGCGTCGATTTAGTATTTTCGATTGATGCTTACCGCCATCGTTTTTATACTCTTTTTTGTAAAAAAAATCTGTTGATGTTTGTGGTAGGATAAAAAGATATTATTTTTAGAGTCATTTAATGTTAAACTTGCCGAGAAACCAGCTGGAATAGTGTGAGGTGCGCGTATGATGCATATTAGAATAAATATTTAATTTGTTTAGTGTATCGTGTTTAATATATGTGGTAATTTAAATAGAGTAATTGCCAAAATAGTCAATTACTTTTAGTTTTTTTTTTTTTTGATAATTGGTAATTATAATTGAATTACTTTTTAAAAGTAATTGCGGCACCTCTGGCTAAAATTAAAGTTTCTTATTTCAGAAAAGTGTCACAAGTTGAAACCCTTAGGGTTAATAATAATAATATTCTAAACTAGTTTTTTCCAAAGTAGCAAAATGCAAGTAAAATTTATTCCCGCTTTTGGATACCACACTTTATGGTTAAGAAAAAAAAGTGTTTCATTTAAATGTTGTTTCTCTGGACCTAAAAAACAACATATTTTGGTTAAAAATTATTATTTTAAGATTTTTAATGAACAAATGTTATAAAATTATTCATCTTTATTTTCGAAAATCAGCATCACATTGCTGATTAAGAATTTTAGGTAAGAATTGGAAATTTAAAATCGAAAATTCAAAATGGAGGATTTTGTCTTTTTTAAACCTATTTACCTCAGATCAGAATAAACGGGTTTTTAAGGGTGCTAGATTAAAATTTGGATATTATTTATTTAGGTCAAAATTTGGAAATTTGAAATGACGTATTTAAAACGGCAGATTTTGGCATTTATAAGCAAATTTGTCTTAAATTAGAAATATAGGGAATCTATACCTTTTGGAAACGAGTCCTTGTAAAAAAAAATCAATTCCGGATCATTTTAAAATTATATAACGAATCCGGATCACGAATCCAACTTTTAAAAAGTAATTGATTTCAGCCTTCGGATCCTTAAAAAGGAATCGATTCCTGGTTTCGAGTCCAAAAGGATTCATTGCCACCCAGCTCTGGTATTAAGGTAATTTAACTTACAAAACCACTTTCCAGAAAGTGTATAAAAAATAAAATACGTTACAATCAACTTCTACCCTAAAAAGAGTGTATATGTTTTTTGGGCTAGCTGTTACACATACAAATAAATAATTTTATTTGTTTACCGTTGAGTTATGACGTTTTTAAATAACTACTTTTTTCGTATTTAAGAAAAGCTAAGAGACTCATAACAACACAATTAGTGGTGTTATGAATCTATAACACAATCAGTTTTTGTAATAATAATAAACAACTACAATTACGACCAATTTTTACAGTTATGAGCGATTAAAGTAAAAAAAATTATTTTTTCGCAATTTGTATATTTAACAAATATGTTCTTGGATTTTTCTAAAAGAAGCATATCTCCATTTTTGGTACATACATTATTTTTAAAATGTGTATCTTTATGAAAGCCCACGAAGGCTTGTATGAAGCCAGGTACCGCTTTTCGCAAGTGTTGTATTTTTAGATCTATAACCCATTTTATCCTCCCGTTCTGTAGTCGTTGATTTTTTAAATAAAAGTCTGATCACTTGTCCCGGGTATCCCAATAAGAAAAGACGCCGGCTGTATCTTAAAAACCATTTATCGCACTTCGTATTTTTTATTGTTGGTTTAGAAGAGGAGAAAAAACTACACTCTTGCGAAAACAGCATTTTTGTACAGAGTAAAAAAATAATTGCCTAGAGTAAAAAATACTGGAAACTATTTTAAAGTTTGTCTTGTAGCCACTAGAGAACAAATTGAACAACCAAAAACATGAAAATGCAGTGATTGGGGCATTTATAAACTTTAAATATTTGTCAAATAGACTTGAAAATAAAAACAAGAAAAAAAAGTTTGGGAAACAACATGACTTATCGTTTTTTAGTATGAAAACCTGGAATTACACATATTTAAATTTTACAGGAGACAAAAAACTGATTTGCCACACTATTTTGCCTAAAAAGTTTTAAATTTTTTTACATGTTTCGGATTTAAACTAAAACCCACGAAATATTTTAAAGTGAGAAAACACACAATGAATACTTAAAAAATGCTGCTAATCTTCCTTGGATATACAGGGTCTTCACACTAAATCCACCAAATCTTGGGAGCAGCTGATATACGTGGTTCCTGTTGTTGTTTGTAGAGAGCAGCATTGGGCAGATGGAATTTTTATAACTCCTGTTATATGAAATATACGTTATTTTTTATATAAAACCACCAAAATGTTATTTAAAAAAAATGGAAATACGAGGTTTTCATACTAAGCCATTGTTATTTAAGTTGACAATTGTCAGTTCCAATCCAATATTTTATAGGGGTTGCTTAATTAGAATCTAATATGCATAATAAATGGGAATTCCAAATGAATATTAGGTATATCGAACTGAAATATATGGGTGATAGAGCTATTTCAAAGTTGCATTATTTAACATCTTTCCCCACCCTTATTATTGAAAATACGACAAAAAGTCCTTAACCAAACTGATGCAGAATTGGTTACAGTTTTTGCTGATGTTTTCAATATTGTACAATTTACAGTTTTGGTTGCGCAATCTCGCGGTACTTTAAGAAACTTGAAAATAATTTTCAGCTATTTCTCTTGACCACTCTAACTAAAAATATTTTTCCCCAACGCTGTGCGATAAATAGGTTCCTAGATACAGCCGGCGTAGTTTCTAATTTGGACACCCGGTACACATAAACAATAGGGCATACTTATATACAGGGTGTCCCAAAAGGTATGGTCCAAAGTTTGGAATCATGCAGATTGGATCAAAATAAGGTAACAACTTCATATAACTTTTTGCTCTATGTCTCTTCTTTACCGAGCTATTAGCTCTTAAAGGTATCAATTGAAAATTGATTTTTTATTAATAACTTTTAAACGGCTTTAAGATCTGAATTTTTTGTTGATTTATTCTTAGCTATAACTGTCTTGCATTAACTGCTTTAAACATGTCCCAAACCCATTAAAGATAAGTCCGACTATTAAATTGTAAAACTTCAAATTTTGTAGTGTTGCCATATTTAACATTTTAACCTTATTGGTAGATTCCCTGAGTTTTCTAGAAAAAAGGTATACTTTATCTTTATTTATAGACTAGCGGTTTTCGCGTAAAATGCATTTAAAATCATTAAGGTATACTCGAGGGCTCTCGATAAGATATACCCTGGGGCTCTTAGGTGTACTTAAGGACTCCCTATGAATCTTATCTGAAAATCTACTACCAGAAGTCAATTTTCAGCTGAAAATTATAAATTGAAAGTAAAAAAAGGAGATTTATTAAAAAGAAATATGTTTCATTGCGCTGCAATAAGGAATAATCCCAACATGTTGTTTCAGGTTCAAAAAGCATGTCTTAGTAAATTAAGAAAATGTGTAGCTGTACACTGTTTCAGCTGTTTGAACACATACCTTAGTTAAATTTACGCGTAGCAGTTTGTTTTTTGTTATTCTACTAATAATCATAAAGTTTCTATTTTGCTGTATGGTTTTATTGTTTTTATTAATTTTTTTTTTTTGTTAAAATAAATTAAGTTTTTTTACTTTTAATTTGTAATTTTTAGCTGAAAATTGACTTCCAGTAGTAGATTTTGACATAAGATTTATAAGGAGTCCTTAAGTACACCTTATTGGGAGCCCCATGGTATATCTTATCGAGAGCCCTCGAGTATACCTTAATGATTTTAAATGCATTTTACGCGAAAACCGCTAGTCCTATCAATAAAGATAAAGTATACCTTTTTTCCATAGGGGAATCTACCAGTAAGATTAAAATGTTAAATATGGCAATACTGCAAAAATTTTGAAGTTTTTTACAAATTTAATAGTCCGGACCTGGTATCTTTAATGGTTTTGGGGCATGTTTATAGCAGTTAATGCAAGACAGTTATTAGCTAGAATTAATCAACAAAAAAATTCCAGATCGTACAAGCCGTTCAAAAGTTATTAATAAAAAATCGATTTTCAATTGTTACCTTTAAGAGCTAATAGCTCGGTAAAGAAGGGACATAGAGCAAAAAGTTATATGAAGTTGTTACCTTATTTTGATCCAATCTACATGATCCTAAACTTTGGACCATACCTTTTGGGACACCCTGTATAAAACAAAACGTATATCGTCAGTTGAAAACTGTATTAAATTCAATAGTTATAATTTATATAAAGCATGGTACCTAAATACTTTTGTTTATACATTAACATTTTGCATTGATTATTTAATTTACGGACATTTATATTTACTGAAAAAAATATCGAATTTGGATTACGCTTTTTTATAATTTACCGTAACAAAGGTAAATTATTTTCTTTTTGTGCCACGAAAAACGAATTTCTTTCTGCAACATTATCATCGACTTCTTTTGCAATGTTTCAATAATTGCTCTTTCACAAAAACAAAAAGGAAATTAATATTTTAAGTAAATTATTTAAAAATCGTATTGTGCCTAATCCTTCTTTTATATTCATTTATAACGAGCTTTAAATTTCTAGAAAATAGTTTTTTCAAATCACGATAATATTCTGTTAAGGGAGGATATACCAAGGAAGTTTAAAGGTGTATGGAAGCCCAATACTGTAGAACAAAATTGTCCAGACGTGCAGGGCAGCGATAATAGGGGGGTTGGCCCCGCGGAATTTGCGCAATGAATAGTAGGTCAGGGCCGGATTTTTATAATTCTTTGTTACTATCTATAAAATTGACATCATCAAATGTCAAATTCCAACATTCACTGTTTTTTTTTTATTTTTTGCACAAAATTGTTGGTTATTAAAGGATACTACTATAGAATATTTAAAATTATTGTGTAATATTAGATTTTATATCATCTGATATAATATGGAAAGAATAGATGGCGCCACTTTACTGCCTTCTATTTAAATGGTCGATATTTTTGGAAGTTTTGTATTTTTGCCAAAAATTTTTGAAATAAATAAAAACACGATTTTTTAAAATAAATTTCAAACATTGTATGTAGTATTATTACTTATCACCAATTTTGTGATAAAAGAAGGACAAATAGTGTAAATGAGTTTAATCTAATCCTAAGATTCTGGTTGTACATTAAAATGAAAATTTTTATAACTGCTTTTAGGCATATACTTTTCATTAACAAACATTCATGAGACAGAATAACAGTGGAAAGTTTATAACCTTTGGTACCTGAGTATCCATTGTAAGTATCCGTTAAATATTATGTGTACAGTATGTCGAGCTTAAAAAGTTGATAATGAAGATTAAGAAACCAAAATCTAATTTATTTTTAAACAAATGGTATTGTCTCGAAAGTCTCCTCTCTCTCCGATTTTGATCAAATTTGTATAGGTTTAGGCGCTGGATTACAAATCTGAAAAATATCTGGCAACGTTGTTTCCGAGATCTTCATCATCAAAGTTGAAAATTAAACTAACCTCATTTTCACTATTTCTCCCTTCTTTTTTGTACATAATTTGATTTCACAAGGGCACACGATATTTTATAAACACCTTTAAAACCTTATATTTTTATTTATTTTCATCCTTTTTCCATTAAATTGCGAACTTTAAGTTCAAAGGCAGCAGCCATATTTGCTTAAAAAATAAAAGTGAAAAAAGGTGTAAAATAAACATAAAAAAAGTTTTTAAAAGGTGTTTGTGAAATATTTGCAATTTAGGTAAAAATAAAGAATTTTGTGAAAAAGAAGGAGGAATAGTGTAAATAAGGTAGTTTGATTTTCAATTTTGATGATGAATATCTCGAAAAAACAAACATTGCCGAATTTTTTTTTAGATTTGTAATCAGCGCCCCAAAAACCGTACCAAATTGTACTTCCTTTCATTCAATTAGAGGGACCCATATATTAAAATTTGCCTGTTCTGCCCAGTAATCAATAATTTTGATCCTTAAAAGAGGTCATTTAAATTAAAATGATATAAAAGTACCTAAATGTAAACCTTATTTCTTTTAATAATCCAAGAAATACAAAACATTGTGGAAATCATCTAAAAGATAGTTAAGATTGCCTTACTTTTCTCACTAATATTTCCTATGAAATTTTTATTTTCTATTATTCATAATTGATATATTATTATTTATTCGGTTACCTAACGTTACGTCTTATAAGAAGCACCTAATTTAAATATAAAATACTTACCTAAAGTTAAAAAGACGGGTATGTTACCTTGGATTTGCAAGACAAAACCATACAACCTCTAGTCATTTTGTTACGATATTATAAGTAACACACAATAAACACAAAATTATAGTCACAATTTAATAAACACTAATCACTAAAATAAGGTTTTTATCAATCCAAAAACGGTACTCCGGTCATAAAATTATAATGTGTTGCTAACTTCACACTGATTTATCAGTGTAAGTAGGCAACACATTAAATTATTTCGTGAATTTGTTATTGCGCAGAATCGGCGGGGCCAACTCTGACAGTTATTTTCATACTGGGCTGGACATTTTTTAATCGAATGGGCCATAGCATTGGGCTTCCATACACCTTTAAACTTCCTTGGGATATACCTGTTAAATTTTGAAAAAAATATTATTTCATAAAATGTTAGTATAATCCTTCAAAAATACGTTACCAAATTTTTAAAACATAATTTTAAGTATTTCTTATATTATGGAGGGATATATGTATATGTACGAGTATCGATTTAACCTTTAAAGGCGTTTTTCTTAAAATAATATTTTTCAAATTGGCCTACACGATAACTCAAAAAGTTATTAATCGATCTTTCTGAAATTTTTACAGATCTTTTTAATGATATTATTTCTATATGAACCTACAAATTTCCAAAAATTGAAAAAACAAATTGTTATCGATGCAAATACAATAGAAAAATTCGCCCAAAATTCATTTAATTTTTTCCAAGTATTTTATGATGCAAATTTCTTTTTTTATTTTTTTAGGTTCATCTAGAAATTAGGTCATTAATAAACACACAGAATTTTGGTTTTTGTTTTTAAATCACTAGATCCGATGCTACATACAATGCTCGCCGAATAAGAAGTCCCCCTGCGATCTTCCTGGAAGAATTTAGTGTACATCCTCCATTTTGAATAAATCAAAAAAAAACAGATTATATTATTTTAATGTTTAAATAAACCAGATGCTAATTTTCAAAAATATATAATGACTCGTTCATAAAAAGAATCCATTAAAATTAAGCAAAATTTAAGCGTTTACAGGTATCTTCCTCCTTAAATACCCATAGCGTTTTACAAAAATAAAATAGAATTTTATTATTTACCGTTTATAAAGATGCATTCTTTTTAAAAATTAATAGACTAATTTTAGGCGACAAATTATCTTTGAGATACGTTTGACAACATAGAATCGTCTGTGACAGCGCTTACTACAGATGGTATGTTGCTCGGGCATCCAAATGAATTTTTCTATGTTTTAATATTGAATCTCTCACCGCTAGACGACTGTGCTTGATGTAAGTTTAGTACGTATGCTACTGGCCAGCAGTAGCGCCGGTGATTAATAGAATGAACTATGAATAGAACACCGGGTCAGTGTACTCTATGATGTCCTTGGTATTTAGGGATTTGAAGAAGGCAATGTAGTGCGAAAAAATCTAAGGCCTCCTTTATACCGTATTACTTATTCTTATTTGTCATCAGTCATCACTGCGGTTTTGAAGTTAGGGTTTAGGTGAATAAAAAAACAAAATATTTACCTTAATATTGTTGATGTAGCAAACAATTCTCTAATATCAAAAAATATTTGCTTCGCAAAAAATAAAATATGGTTTATACGTTAATAACAATAACTCATCTTTATTTTAATACCACCATAAGTGTTTTAAACACCTCTTTGTGGGAGGTACAATACTTCAATGGGTTTTATTGCCATGAGACAGTATTTAAAGATTTTAACACTTTCACAATGCGGTTTGCCCTTTTCAGTTGGCGGTTTAGCTTTGAAACGGCAATAGTTACAGATATCCGAAACGATGTACAACGAATACAAAGTTATATTTATCTTTTTCTTTTGAATGAATACAGCTTTTAATTAAGGGGATTTTTCGAAGATTTTCACAGCTAGCGACAATGCTTACTCGCAAAAATTTAAACTGCTTCTTTATGGCCGTTTGCATTAACAATTTTAAGGGACCCTTATAGTCTAGAAAACGAAACTGAAATAAGTGCAAAACCTGTCAATTTTTTCAAAATGCATGGATTTTGCATGCGTTATGCAGTAAATAAAAACAGCAAAATATTTGTAATTCAAATAGCTACAATTTGATACCTTTGTAATTTTTACATATATTCCTTAGTTTTCGAGTTATTTTCAAGAAAAGGTCATTTTTTATCAAAATTTTGAAATTTGATTTTCACTTGCGTCTCAATTTTTTAAAAATAAGCAATAAAAATCGATTAAAATTTTGCATTTATAATACATAGATAAAGAGAATTGAAAAAGGGGGCTACGACTCGTTTTAGTTAGGGTGGTAATTATGGGGTTGTTTTCGAAGATTTTTGCACTCAAAAAATTTTGGTCTAACCTTATTTTAATTATAACTCACTCTCAACTTTTATGATACATACCTTTTTTTAAAAAAACGAAAGGTCTTTGCAAATGCTTCAAAAAATTTACTATTAGTTTTCTTCAAAAATGCGTAGATTTTTGCGTTATTTACCTTTGAAAGTCTGAAATTTTGTGTTTGATAAATAACAGCTAACCTTTAACAAACCACAACTTGGTTTGTATTGGTCCCACAGCAAAAAAAAACATTTTATTCGTTTTTTTTAAGCTACAATTTTGTTATTAACAGTTTTTTGATAAAATGCATCCTTATCGAGTTATTTGAAAAAAAAACGATTAAAAATGTTGATTTTATCGACGAAAAACACCGACTTCCGATCGCGAATAACTCAAAAACTATGCATTTTACAAAAAAAATGCATACAATATTTTTAGCTAAGAAATCATTTTTCTATCGATTTCTGTGGTCAAAATATTAAAAATTCCACCCCCGGGATGGTTTGGCAACCACCCCCAAGGTAAAGGCGTCCTTCGGCATGATATAGATTTTGATCCTTGGACTATTCCCTACCTACTGTCAAAATTTCAAGTTATTCTATGCATTTTGAAAAAATTGCGAGGCAAAATGGTTTTGTTTTCTGGACTATTAGAACTAGCTTATCTTTATAATGGCCAAACAAGCAATGTGATTGGCTACATTGGGGATTTTTACGTAACGCTAAGGTTGGTGCAAACGACCATTAATAACCTACATTAGCTTTGTAACGCTAGTTTTTTTAGCAGTATCTTTTCCAAACAAAGTTTTATCATTTTATCTCCTATCTCTGGTTCTATACACACTCATTAAAAAAAAATTAATTCTAATTAAAATGTTTTTTAATATGCTCAAATCTAACTAAAATCTTATTATTCCGTAGTAGTAAAATCCATGAGCGACGATTTTATAATAGTTTATTAGACAGATGAATAAAGCAATATAATTTATTTTTATTATAATTTACATGACCTAAATGTTGTTTACTAAAATATTTTTTTAAATTTTAATTATATATAATTACTTAAAACTCCTACCTAGAATGTTATAAAATTTGGCCAATCGATTCAAAAGTTAAACCATATCAAGAAAAGTCCTATTTTTTACGGGCACATTCAGGTTCTCGAAAATAAAAAACCACAAATGAGGTCTCTCAGAATATATATTTTTAATCTAACAGAATCACCTCTCTACGTTTGAAAAAGAACATCAGCGGTAGTTTCTCTGAAACCTCGTAACGTCAGATGGCTATGCCTGGCGTAAGTTTTAGCCAAAGAAATAGAAAGGGGGAGAAAGCGCTTCGACCACTGCGCATCCAATTTTACGAGGACGGCATGTGGGCCGCCATGGTTGCTTCTACTTGTCAAATCAAAATTGACATTTGACATAACAAAGTTTTTTTTTGTTGTTCTCATAAAATAAAAACGGTTGCCGTATAAACATGAGTTTTTCATAAATGTTTTCTTTACTTTTTGGATTAGATTTGGCTTAATATCTTTCGTTTTATTTTAGTTTAGTGTTCCATTTATAATGCTTTAATTTAGTTTAATGAACTATGTCTTGTTGCGTGAGAGGGTGTTGAAATTCTAGACAGCAGAAGATATTATTTTCATTTGTAAGTACCCCATTTTATATAGTGAAAATATTTTATTGGGTAAATAAAAACCTAGAATAATTAAAGCTAAAATAGTTTAATTGTAACTTTATAAGATAACATACATTATAATAGTTTAGGTCTCTTGATTTTTGCATACTTGCAGGCGCAACAAAATTTACATGTAATATTTTAATTTTAGATTTCCAAAAGAGGAAGTTTTTTAAAAAGGTT
>JAHBCN010023923.1:0-12242 GCA_019359885.1 Listronotus oregonensis | reverse complement strand
ATTTTTTGGAAATTTTTTTTTCCCCCCAAATCTCTTTTTTTGTTTTAGTTCAGACATTGTACGTTGTTGTCAATACAGAATTCAAATTATTTGTCCCCCCGGGGCCCCCTAGGGGAAAAGGGGGCTAATTTACATATGTGTGGTTAAAAAAAATTGAAATATTTTAATATTACAAGTAAGTGCCGACGATAGTAAAGTTGTCGGAATGGCAATTTATAAACTGTTTTAATATTTGGAAAAGTTTTTTTTTTACTCCATATTAGTAAAAACCTTTAGTTAAATTTCCCCTAACAAAATGGGGGGGCGCAACAGATCGATGCGGCCAGGGCCGCAGGTATGGGCCCCGCCCTTGGCAGAGCTTAACATTTGCCCCCCCCCACACCCCCAAGGATTTAGGAAGTATGGAATAACCCTCAACGAAAACGGGAATTTCGTGGTTCCTGAAAAAATTTCAAAAATTTAAAATGCAAAGTTGTAGGTTTAATGTTTTTTTAATCGAAAATTTCGTTTTTTTAAAAAAAATTTTGTGATGGGAAATTTTTACAAATTCTATGTTTTCTTTTTATAAAAAATTAGACCACTTTTAAAAAAAAAAAAATTTTTATAAAATAACTATTTTACTAAGTGAAAGGAGGGAAAAGTAAAAAAAATTTACATCCTTATTTGCGAATGATTCAACTTTTTTTTAACAATAAAATTGAGTTAAAATATATTGTGCATAGCATCCTACAATAACGAAATTTATACTTAAATAAATTAAATAATATGCAACTTTATATGACATAAATTAGGGATTTTTACAAGACCTTTTTGCAATTTTTTTTTTTTTAAAAAAGCAATATTTTCGAGTTTATAATCAAAAAACCGAAATTTTTAGGATTTTTTTTATTTTTGGATTTTTCTGCCAATTTTAAGTGATTTTTGGATTCAAATAAAAAAAATTTAAAGATTTATAATAAAAAAAACCCCAAAAAAACACATTAAAAAAAAAAAAAGTTTTTCCATTTGGGGCTGAAACTTTTTTTCAAAATTATATCTTCTTTATTATTTATTTCATCAAAATATTTATATAACTTTTTATATAGACAATTTAGAAAGCTCCATTTTTTTTTTTAAAAAAATTTTTTTTCTGTATCTTTTATATTTTTCTACAGTCGTGGCCCAAAATTTTTCCCCGTAAAAAGAGGTTTTTGCCGGTAAATGTACCGTATGGGTTTTTTTTGGGTTTTTTTTCGCTTTCTTGCTGTTTGGCCCCCAATTTTAACTTCAGATTCGTGTTAATCGGAAAGAAATACGTCAGAAAATCTAAGTCCGAACCCAAAACACCCACTTTTTTTTGGACCTGTGAAATGAAATTAAGTATCTTTTTAAAATTTGTTTTTATTTTAAAATTTTTTCGTTTTAACTTATTTATTTAATTAATTTTGTCAAAAAAAAAAAAATATAACTACGGTACTGACTTTTTATAAAAAGAAATTTTTTTTTATAGCCGATTTTGCGCCCCCAACCCCGCGCCCTTGGCGGGCCCCATCTCCCACCCCCTTTTAAAAAGGGCCCCCATGCGGGAAAAAAAAAAAATTAGTATACAAGAGCATAAATTGTGGAAAAAAAAAATTTTTGATAAGTTTATAATGTTTTTCTTAAATTTTTTAGTTTTATTTACTTTGTTTGTTTAGTTGGGTACGCAAATCTTACTTACAGTATTTTATCTCAGGGAAAATAAATGCCTCATATTTCATGCGGGCTCACTTTTTCCGTTAGAATATCCAATATAAAGGGTAGGTATATTCTCTCCTTTCTCTTTTTGGTTATACGAGTCTGTTGCGCTCCCTCTTGTCGACATAGGCGTGCAAAAGTGGGTGCCGTGGCCCCCCCACTAATAAAAAAAAGATTACTGTATTTAAAATATGAAAATTATTCATCGAAGTGTGTAAGCTTTCCGGCCGATTTTAACTTTATGGGGGGCCGCCTGGTCTTTTGATTTTCCCCGACGTTTGCACATGGGCAAACATTATAAAAGGGGGGAAAGAACTCTTCCTGAAAACCCGTAAACCCCGGGCCCCAAAGGGAAAAGTTCTTCGACCTCCCCCCCTTTGAAAATGTCTGTCCAGTAGTAGACAAAAAGTCAAAGAAAACAAAAACCATGGCAAAAACCCTAATTAATAAAAAATTTTTATTTAAAAGGTTCGATTTAAAAATTACAACCTTAGATTCAAATGAAAACTTATCGTATTCGTTTTATTTACTTCATTATTATTATTATTATTATATTATTTACAAAGATCCAAAAATGATGTTCCCCATGGCTTGACACCATAGGGCGTCATGGGGAAGGAAAATTTGTATGAAGACCACTCCTCGCGTCCGCTTTCAGGATTTGGGGGAAATTCTTTTTCCTCAGTAAACGAAAAGGGGCCCAAGGAAAAAAGAATTCTGCTTTTTTATGCTGTTCTGCTTTTTTTAATTTTCCCAAATTTTCCTTTTTAGTCTCAAGTCTTGTAAGTGATTGGTCGTCTTTTTGGGTCTATTGCAAATCTGAGACCGAATTTTTTCCCCCCTCCTCCACTGCCTTAAATAAAACTTTTTATTTCTTGCACTTACCAGCTGCATCAGTGGATCAATTTTAATTTGGGAACTTACAAGCAAGTCTTAAAACCAGTCGATCATGCATAACTCCCAAACGAAAAAACCCCGGGCCCCTTTTGGTTTGGGGTGGGAGGTAAATGGGGATGTTGATGAGCGCGGAAGGATCCCCGGGGAAGATGCACGCGTAGTTCCTCCGCGTCCACTTAACCACCCCAAAAAAATAAACAATACGGGAAAATGCTAGCATGTTGGGCAAAAACCCCTTATTTATTCCAGATAATTCGGATTCTAAAAATTTCCATAAACGTCGCCTGTAATTGCTTCTGAGCTCGGTCTTTATAGCTCTTAACATCTTGATTTTGGTTTTTGGGCGATTCCTAAATATCGAAAATTCTCGTTGTTTTGTAGAAGGCGTAAACGCACTTCGGCAGTGGTCATTTAAATCGTTTCCGTCCCGGGCCCCTTTTAAATTGTTTAAACTTTGCACCGTCGAGGCCGAACTCCATTCCCAAAAAAACTCTGGCATATTTTGAACCACTTTAAGAGCTGCTGTTTTATGCTGCTGTTATTATTATTATTATTTTTTTTTATTATTATTATTATCTTGGCCCCCACACCAGCTTTACCCTGCGCACGATCCCCCCTGATTTTATTCTGGTCTGGAAGCCCCCTTTCACCATCAGAAAAATCTGGCGTTTAAATATACTTTTCCAACAATTGAAAGAATGTGCCCTTAAAAATTTTTTGCCTTTGGGAGCAGGTTATAAATTGCCATCCCCACGACAACTTTACTATCGTCTGGCACATTTTGTAATCATAAAAAAAAGGTTGTCTTTTTTGACTCACACATTTTAAATTACATCATATAAAAAATTTTTGCTTTGTGGAAGCGGGGTTTAAAAAATTTTTATTTTTTGCTTTTCAAAAAATTTAAAAAAAAGGGGGTTTAATAACCGGGGGGTGTCTAAGGGGTTTTATAAATGCCAAATAAAATAAAAAAACAACAAAAAAAAAAATTAAATTTAATTTTCCGTCGAAAATTAAAAAAGGGAAAAAATTTTAAACCCGAAGGGGTAATACCCCCCCCCAAGGGGGGTCTAGGTTTTCTCGAAGCATATACACTAGGAAATCCTTAAAAGAAGCATAGTGTATATGCTCGAACAGAAATCTAATAATTTCTATGTTCAATATAGCGACTACACTTTAAAAAAATATTGACATTTTTTGCTTTGATATTTCAGCTATACTCACCTTTCATAATAATTAATTTAATTATGCTGTTACTAAAAATGAATACAAAAATTCATTAGAAATCTTTTGTTTCAATTTAAATCATTTTCCTGAGTGCTCTTTAAGATTTTACGGAAAAAAAACATAAGTTGGCTATTTTCAATTTTTTTCTAAATATGAGGAAAACCACAAATACTTCCATATTCACCAGTCGTTGGATGACCCTGTACGTCATAGATAAATTTTAAGACATTGAAATGTTAACCGAAAAACGAGAGGTCTTTTTAGAGTATAGAGTATAGGTACGTATCGTAGACGAATGGTGCAGGGAAGAACGCCTATCGGTTAATCCACAAAAGACCGTTATTGTTCCCTTCACAAAGAAAAGAGCACTAAGCGCACTCAGATGTTCAAAGTTCAATGGATTGGAAATCCCCTTCTCAAAAGAGGTCAAGTATCCAGGAGTCATTTTTGACCAAAAAATGGACTGGGGACCACACCTCAACAAAGTTGTTCAAAAGGCAAAAATCGCCCTCGGGAGATGTCGCAGGCTTTGTGGAAAAAGCTGGGGACTTAACCCAAAGATGAACCTGTGGTTGTATAAAATGGTAATAAGACACATGAAAACCTACGGCTCAGTTGCCTGGGGGGAAAGGGTCACGCAGACCGTAGCAACCAGACAACTTCAAAGTATGCAAAGGCTAGCATGCGTATGCATCACGGGAGCTATGAGAACAACCCCAACCGCAGCCCTGGAAGTGCTGCTAAACCTGCCGCTACTCCACATTTACATACAGGGAGAAGTAAAGGCGGTACTCTATAGACTCAAACGAGGTCAAAGTCCAATTATAGGACATCAAAGGACCTCAAGATGGGAAATAGAGGAGGACCAAGAGGTCAGCTCATTGTTTGAGATGCCCTCGGACAGGTCAACCCCTCGTTTCATCTTCAACAGACACTTTCGGATTGTCATACCAGATAGGAGGACTGGAAAGAAGGCCCTCCAATCAAACCCGATCATATCTGGTATACAGATGGCTCCAAGGCCAACAAGGAGTAGGAGCTGGCATCTATGGAGACAAGCCTAGAGAAAAGATAACCTTAAGTCTTGGTCAGCGCGCCACGGTTTTCCAAGCGGAAATCGCAGCAATAATGCATTGTGCCGTGCTGATTAAAGAAAAAGGGAGTAAAGGAAAACACATCGTCATTTACTCAGACAGCCAAGCGGCCCTGAAGGCCATCAGTTCTCCAAAAGTTAGACAAAGAGTTTCAAAGCTGGTGGGTACAAACACCAGGACATCGACAGGCAAAGCAGTTCATTAAGACCTGCTCGGCCAAGTTTACCTCGGACCTACTGAGCCACAGTCGTAAGGTCGTAAGGATAACGGTAGCTCAACTAACAGGACATTGCAAACTCAACAAGCACCTGGAAAGAATAGGCCTGGTGGAGGATAGCCTGTGTAGGTTCTGCCAGGAGGCTGAAGAAACAGCCGTACATGTGTGGTGCCACTGCGAAGCACTATGTAGGCTTAGGTTTACTAGGCTTGGTGAGAAAAGCCAAAACCGGCAAGATATATGGAGTGGCCAGTGTCAAGACTCTGAGTCTAGTTAAGAAGACGGGCCTGGACAAGGTACTCTAAAGAACGATAGGAGAAACCACAATAAATCTGGTAAGGTTGCAGTGGTGGAGGTCATTTTTGCCATCTCCGCTCAAATAATCTAATCTAATCTAATAGGTATTTGTAACAGAGTAGTTGAGAACCAACGAACTCAATTGAGAACTTACCGAAACAAAGTGCATCGCTACAGCGCAGCGTATAAAAACCACAGACGCCTGTGAAATTTTTGAATTTAATTATCACGTTTAAAATCCACATCCTAACTTTAAATTAATTTTTAGAAGTTTAAAATAGCTAGTTTTGTACCAAGGGCGTAAAATAGCACTTTTACGCCCGCTGCTGAAAGTTGTTGCTCGACAGCCATGCGAGGGTATCAATCAGCTGATGGGGCTAGAGGTGCAAACAATATTTTTGTACGACTGAAATTAATGACTAAGCTATAGTTATTTTTTCTTTATTTTTGTTAACATTGGTATATCGGATCCTTTGCTGATGATATTGTCAAACTTAAGTTAAACTGAGTAAACAACTAAGTTACATGTGGTGCCAACAAAGTTGTCAAAAAGGATTTTTTTAATTTGAATTATAAGCCCAAATAATCCAGAAATAGAACAAGTCTGCCTAGAATTTTGGCCAGAAAAGTCAAGACTAATTTATAAAAAGGCATACATTTATAAATGCCGTCGTTTAGTTATTTTTCTCCCTAGGGCGTAAAAGGGAATTTTTCGCCCTCAAATGCAGTCGTAAAATTGTTTTTTACGCCATGTCGTAAAAAAAGACTAAAATATATGCTGCCTTACTTTTCTTTTCCAGTATCTGTTTTAAAATATTTGGTAAGACTCAGGCGCTTGGGTTTGCGCGGTTCGGTTCAGGATTTTGTGTTCAAATTTTGCATACGTATTATTTGGCTGTGTTTACTTTATTCTAAATCCATATTTGTATTTAAAATCTAATAATTAGCCATGAGGGGTAAAAGTTCTTTCAAGGAAATGGCTTTACAAATTTGAATTTTTCAAATTTTTTGTACTTTATATGTCAAAAGTATATTGCCAAAATTTTAAACCTCTATCTTTAAAATAAAAAGAAAAAACCAAAAAGCCTAATTATATGCATGTTAAGGGTTTTTTTCTACTACCTTCTTAGAAAATACCGTTTTTAACCCCTGTATAAGGGCAGAAAACAGCACTTTACCTCCCTTACGGGAGGTAAAATTTGTACCTCCCTGTTCCAGTCGAGCATGCCAAGTAATTTATGTCTTGTCAATGTCAATGTCTTAAGTGATTTCAAATTTTACGTTATACTTTGACAAGTCTTTAATACGAGGGTTTATCCAAACAGTCAAAACCAAATTTATTAATAGAACACAAATTTCAAAGATAATTTTTAAAAATATAAATGAAAAGTAGTAGAAAAAATTACTACCTTCCTCTAAAGTAAAGTGCAAGAGGGATAATTTTTCCTAATGGTGAAGTTTAAGCTACTATTTATGGTGGTAGTATATTGCCAAAATTTTAAAAACGCACTTAAAAACAAAGAAAGCAAAAACCCAAAACCTAAACTCAAATAGGGCTTAAATTTTGCAAACATTTTTTTATGTTCTATTTTATTTCCCTCTACTTAATTTAAAAGTATATTTAAAAAAGTATGCTATGTCATAACAACGCCCTCTGAAATAAGTATGTCACATTTGAACCAAACTCCGGAACCCCGAAACTTACCAACATTTAAATATATTCTTTTATTCTGCACTTTTTTAATCCACCGTATATTGCTTTTTTTGCTCCACACTTTTTTAATCCACCGTAAATTGTTTTATTACTTTTTTAATCCACCGTATATTGTTTCCTTTGGCTCCACACTTTTTTAGTCCACCGTATATTGTTTTCTTTTGCTCCACACCTTTTAAAGCCACCGTATATTGTTTTCTTTTGCTCCACACTTTTTTAATTCACCGTATATTGTTTCCTTTGGCTCCACACTTTTTTATCCACCGTGTATTGTTTCCTTTGGCTGCACACTTTTTTAATCCACTGTATATTGTTTTCTTTGACTCTACACTTTTTTAATCCACCGTATATTGTTTTCTTTAACTCCATACTTTTTTAATCCACCGTATATTGTTTTCTTTTGCTCCACCTTTTTATACTCCACTTTTAACCGTATATTGTTTCCTTTGGCTCCACACTTTTTTATCCACCGTGTATTGTTTCCTTTGGCTGCACACTTTTTTAATCCACTGTATATTGTTTTCTTTGACTCTACACTTTTTTAATCCACCGTATATTGTTTTCTTTAACTCCACACTTTTTTAATCCACTGTAAAATGTTTCCTTTGGCTCCACACTTTTTTATCCACCGTGTATTGTTTTCACACTTTCGTGTTGTCACGAATTGCTTTACTTTTAATCCACCGTATATTGTTTTCTTTGCTCACACTTTTTAATCCACCGTATATTGTTTTCTTTGGCTCTACACTTTTAATCCACCGTATATTGTTTTCTTTGGCTCCACACTTTTTTAATCCCACGTATATTGTTTTCTTTGGCTCCACACTTTTTTAATCCACCGTATATTGTTTTCTTTTGCTCCACACTTTTTTCATTCACCGTATATTGTTTCCTTTGGCTCTACACTTTTTTAATCCACCGTAGATGTTTTAAAATATTAAATTCTTGCATACATTTTTAAAGCCTGTAAGTTTTGTAAAAAGAAAATGCCTTTTTGACATCTCTTACAATTTGAATGTTATCGATACGAACCACTTGTCGCCCACTCTGTACATATAAAAATCACACAACTTACACATTGTTACATAAATATTTTTTACAAAGGTGTATAAAGAGCAAACTTACATAAAAGAGGTGACTCACTGCTACCTCGTTTATCAGGATAAGAAAAACATATACAAACCCGAAAGATTTCTTAGTCATTCGTGTCTTGGACCTCGAACGAGTAACATCGATAGGTGGATCCTTAAAATTAAGTGTATTTAGGTACAAAAATAGTGAATAGGTCTCTTAGTTAAGTGTAATAATAGTACAGGACTAAAGTGAAACAGGTGAAGTGTGGTAGTAAAGTGAAGCAGTTAAAAAGGATTTACTCACTAGTGCATACAGAGTTCGACACAAACTTTGGATTTATATAATCCCGCTGGTATGTACAAATTTTAAAAATATTTCATAATATTTCTTGATTACGGGGAGACCTACCCCGATTATACTTTTATTTTAATTTTTTTAAAGGGTAATTCTAAATTAAACCTATTTTTTTAAATTGAAAATAAAATTAATTTTTACAATTTATTTGGGCTTTGCTTATTGGTGTGGTCTAATATTCCTTAGTGTTTTTTTTTTTCAATTTTGAACATATATTGTGATTACGGGGAGCATACCCCTATTATTATTTTTTTTTAAATTTTTAAAAAAAGCTAACCCAAAATTAAAAAAATTTTTTTTTTGGAAAAAAAATGGGTTTTAAAAGTTTTTTGACTTTGTTAAAGTGTGACCAAACATTTACTTTTTTATAGTTGAAAATATTAAAAATATTTTATAAAATTTTTATATGGGTAATATAGGCGTTTTTTTAAATTTTTTTTATTTTTTAAAAAAAATTTCCCAAAATAAATTATTTAAATATTTTTTTAAAAAGGGAAAAAAAAGGGGGAAAACCCCCTTGGGCTTTTCTTATAAGTGTGATCTAATACTACCTTAGTTATGTAACATTTGTACAAATTTTAAAAATATTTTATACTAATTTTTGCTTACGGGTGACCTACCCTAATTATCCTTTTTTTTTTAAAGCTAACCCATAATTAAACTAATTTAAATATTATTTTCCTTAAAAAGAAAAATAAAATTAAGGTTTTAACAATTCACTTGGGCTTTACTTATAAGTGTGATCTAATGCTACCTTAGTTATGTCAAGTGAAAATTTTTAAAAATTTATAAATTTTTTGGGGGGAGACCTAAGATTTTTTTTTTTTAATTTTTCAAAAAATTAACCCCAAACTAAACTTATTTAAATATTTTTAAAAAATGGGGTTTTGCAATTTCCCGGGGGTTTTTTTGGGGATCAAAATACCTATTTTTTTTAAAAATTTAAAACCTAAAAATATTTAAATTTTTTTTGGTTTTGGGAGACCAACTTTATTTTTTTTTTTTTTTTTTTTAAAAATAAAAATTTAAAAATGTATTTTTTTAAAAAAAAAAAAAAATTTTTTAATTTACTTTTTTTGGGTTTTCCAAATCCTTTTACGAGGAAAATTTAAAATATTCTACAATTTTTTTGGGAGGAGCCTTTTAAATTGATTACCCAATTTTTTTTGATTTTTAAAAACAATCCTAAATTAAATTTTTTTTTTTAAAATAAAAAAAACCTATATATCCTATGTGTTATAATACATATAGACAGGTAATTGAAGTTTCTCATATAATTTTTTTTTAAAAAAACCCTATTTTTATGGGTTTTAATTAATTATAAAATAAAATGAACGCGTCAGGGGGCGTAAAGAAAAGAGGCCAGAGGTACTCTTAGGGTTAGAGGACACACCCTTTTCCCCCATTTTTGAAATAAGTTAAAAAATTTTTGGGAAAAATTTTAAAATTTTTTCGATAAAAAAAAATTTTTGGCCCCCAAAAGGTCCTAAACGGCTTTGTTTTTTTATAAAGTTTTTAAAAACTTAAAATAATTATTTCCCTAAGTGCGGGAAAAAATTTTTTGTCGGACCATTTAAACCGGCCAAAAGAAAGGGTGAAAAAAAAAACTAACACTAGTAAATTTTTTTTAACCTATGATATATTTTCCGCTCAAATAACAGTGAACCGGCCAAAATCGCCACGTTGTCATAATTCGCAAGAACAAATCACCAGCCAGCGATCGCACTTAAAAAGCACCCCAAAAGTATTGAAATCATTGTTACAGGAAGACAATAAAAGTGGCAACACCCTTAGTTTACAACTTGACGAGATTAAAATAAGCGTATCGACAGGGTTTTGTGCTGCGATGATTTTATTTTTTATTACTGATTATGGACAGATTTTGTAAGTTTAAATTTTAATTTTATACAGTGTATTTTCTAAATATTATAAATTTCTAATAATTGTGTATAAAATATTGTTTTGTGCCAATTTTATAATAGTTTATCTTATTGGGTTTTATAATTGTATATAAAGATTTAGTGTTTTAAGGCTTTTAATTCTATAAACTATGAATATTAACCAACCTTTAACTAGTTATCCCCCTATAAAAAAAAACTCAGTTAACGTTAAAAGAACGAATAAGGTTAAAAATTTTTTCCATGGGATTCAACGAAACCAGAACAACCATTTTTATGCGAGCGATTTTAATTTTTAAAAAAAGTTAATTCGCGTACGGTATTCAGAGTTTTAAAAGGAAAAAAAAACAATATTAGTAATTATATATAAAGCGTTTTTTTTGCTTTTTTTTGACACTTTTTATTTTCGTTTTTAAAAATGAATCAGAGGCTTTTTTTTTTTGGTCCTCTTATAGTATTTTAAAAAATTTGAATTGTTTAATTCCATTTTGACATATTCCTTTAAATTTATCATTTGCACGAAAACATATTTAAAAAACTCATACTATGTTTAAAATTTAAAAAAAATTAAAAGAAGGGGAAAAAACCCCAATTTTCCCAAAGTTGGAAAAAAGTTTACCCCAAATTTAACCGAAACAAAAAAGTTGATTGAAAAGTTTTAATAGTTTTTTTTTGAATTTTTAAAGGAGGAACCCCGGTTCGCTCGACCCAAAATTTTTATCAAAAATATTCTGATATGCCCAAATAGGGGCACGAAAGACCCGAAATAGTTTTGGGGTTCTACAAGCTGATGATCTCAGAGCTTTCTTTTTTTATTGGTATTTTTGATGAAGAAAGGTGAATATCTATTTAAAAAGAATTGCAAAGGGGGTTTTGGAAGTGGTGTAACTTGGATTGTCATCGTTCTGCTTTTTATCTTTTTTAATTTTGTTAAGACTAAAATTTTTTTTTTTTTTCATGTAGCAAAATAAAATCAAAAGGTAAAATTAAAGTAAAAAAAATTTTTTTTTTTTGGGAAAAAGGAAAAAAAGCCAAAAAAAAACAAATTTGTGTTCTATAACCCAAAAAAAAGGTGCAAAATTAAGCAAAAAAAATTCATTTTTTTTTAATCCGAATAATACCAAAAAAAAATAGGTTTTATAATTTTAAAGGGTTATGAAAATGTGAGAAAAAATTTTGCTTGTAAAAAATACTTTCATGTTTTGACGAAATTTTATCATTTTTTTCTAAAATGCATACGCCACTGGGGAAATTGATTCCCCTGACCCCACACAACCCGGGGGCTCTAAAAGCGAGCGATGCGTCATTGACAGAAATTTTTTGGTTAAAAATGAAGATGAAAATTTTTTATTCAAGGAATATTTTGCAAAAATTTTTTTTTGCCAGTGGGGACAGCGATAGCGTCCAATGCTTTATTTTTAGAAAAAAAAGTTTTTTAACTGAAGTTTTTTAAAATTTTTGGTACATTAAAAAAAATTTTACAACCAATTTTTAAAATTTTGTACTTTGGTCTATTATGCCTACAGTAATTTTTTTTTTTTGAATATAAGAATGCAAATGATTGAAAATCAACGTGTAAACGGTCACACGCGTTAATTTTACTAATTCTTAAACGCACCTCCAGCACTTGTTACTTAACAAAATATAAATCAGCCTTTTAAAAGTTGTTCGACATCTAAAAAATTTTTATTTTTAAAATAAATTTTGACCATCTAACATTGTAGGTGTCAAAATAGGCAAGCAGAACAGATTTC
>JAHBCN010023922.1:0-12219 GCA_019359885.1 Listronotus oregonensis | reverse complement strand
TTTGAAAAAATCATAATCTTATAGGATTAAAGCGATCCTTTATTTCATGATAACCTGTCATTCTCTCATATGTTTTAATAGCACATATGCAGTTGTGATTTCAAGTAAAAAAATAAAAAGTTTAAAGTTTCCAGCATATTCCTACTGATTCAGCCTCACCGTTAAGACAGTGCCAAAAAGCGTGCAAGAGAAAAAGATGAATCAAAATATAATCTTTCTTTCTCGCTCCAACGTGCTAATTGGTCGAGAAGGACTGGCTGACGAATCAGCACGACGAGTGGGATATATACCCTTCTCACCGACCAATGAGCACGTAGAAGCGAGAGGGAAAGGTTATACTGTAATTCTTCTGTCGCTCTCGCTTGCTGCCTAGTAGCAAGGCTTCCTCTATAAGTATATGCTCAAAGGTTAAAATAAGTTGTGATCATTAATGTAATTTTTTATTTTTATTTTATGTAATTTGCCCGTATAAAGACTTTATGGGAATTAAGTATATTCTATTTTTTGTTGTTTGTTTTAATAAATCCACCTTATAAGATGCAATTATGAAGGTCAGTAAATGCAATAGCCCTTCTTCACCAGTAAAATTTTTCAACTTGATCCTTATTATTCAGTGACGACCAAAGCATTATAAATGTTTATTAAAATAATACACAGAGAAAATCCTAGCATAAAATACAATATTGTTTAAAAAAAAATAATTATAAATAACACAAAAAAGTTTTAAAGAAGGGAAATTAATTAAAACGTCAATACAGAGCGTCAATACTTCCATCTTGCATCTTGCCAACAGTTCCAGGACTAAATCCCTAAAAAATTCGCAGTCGCAACGCTATGAAATACCAAGAAAACCGGCGGAAAAATTTTGCGAATTCGTAATTCGTAAATCGCATTTCGCAAGCTTATCAACTACGCTTTATTCTGTGGATATAGTTACGTTCAACCGATGTCAGCGATGACTGTCGGTCGAGCACTAATTAAATCTAGCCTCGAAATATATAAAAATGATTAAAAAATACGTCATTACTTAAAAAATACATGTTCACCACATTGACTAACGTTACACGCAAAAAGGAACCACCCGCTGTAAGAAATCTTTTACTTATTCAGCCAATAGGAACAGAGTTACAAAAAAATATATATTATCATGTTTACCTAAATGTGTTCACACAAAAAAATATTTTCTGTTATTCTACGTTCCGATTGGACATCGCAAATCCAATAAAAAGGTCAAGGAGTGTTTCACAAAATACGAAAGAAAAAGAGTGTTTCGATAGTTGAATGTTTTTGTTACACAACATCATTTCGACGCATTTTATTGGTCAAAAGTAGTCAAGTAAACAAACTTTTAGCAACTCCTCCTAACAAAAAGTTATTTAATAATAAAAATGGAGCGAATATAAATTTGGTCGTCGTTCGATGGTAAGAATTGTATTTTTACTTCTCTCGCGATGAGATGGTATTGTAACATGATAGTATCATGGTATTGTAATAGAAATACACTGGCGGCAAAAATTAGGGGATATTGCCATATACCATAATTCAAATTAGTACCGACAATTCTGATGTTTTGGTATGTATAAATATATACAGGGTGCCACAAATTCGAGTGCATGCATGGGGATCTCGGAAACCGTAAGAGATACAAAGTCAGTTAAATTATGGCAAAGTTGCGCATTTAGGTGCCTAACAACATGCCTATTAGAAAGTTGTAAAATTCCGAGTACTTCCGGAGATATCTGGAAAAAAACGAAATTTGCCGATTTCGTTTATATTTTTTTCTGACGTTATTTAATGAGATATGGAAAAACAAAATACACTTCCTCTTGGCCACTTTTTAAGCTCTACAAAACAGCGTTGAGAGATTTTTCGTACAACGTTTCGTTTTCGTTAAACCATCATCAACTTTATTTTTTTAAATACGACACTCAATTGTTTATTGCATTTTGTGAAGCAGTTATGATTCCAATTACAATGATGTATAACACTTAATATTTTTCTGTTAAATAAACATATTTTCAATAAGAGGCAATGCGTTGGACAAGGAACGCACATTATTTCTTATAGGGGCGTTCCATTTTTGTTAATAGATATTAAGTGTTATACATTTTTGTAATTGGGATAATGAGGGGTTAAAAAAAATTAAATAAAAAACCCAGGTCTGTATTTAAAAAAATAAAGTTGATGATGGTTTAACGAAAACGAAACGTCGTACGGAAAATCTCTCAACGCTGTTTTGTAGAGCTTAAAAAGTGGCCATAAGAAAGTTTCTTTGTTTTTTTCCATATCTCTTTAAATACCGTTAGGAAAAATTAATAGCGAAATTAGCAAATTTCGATTTTTTCCGGATATCTCCGGAAGTACTCGGAATCTTAAAACTTTCTAGGCATGTTGTAAGGCATCTAAATGCGCAACTTTGCCATGATTTAACCGACTTATCTCTTAGGGTTTCCGGATCCCCATGCAAGCACTCGAATCTGTGGCACCTGTATAAATATATATATATATATATATATATATATATATATATATATATATATATATATATATATATATATATATATATATATATATAATTATTGCCGCTAAAGTCAAGAGAGAGGTATAAATTGGTCTAAAATTTATTTCAAAAATGGAGTCATTCTTGCATATTTAATGAAAAAATCTAAAAAAGCCCTCGAGCCTCTGGAGCAATTACTCAATGCTTAACATTAAAAATAATATAGATATAAGCAGCTATCCCAAAGTTATTGCTTTTCTTAAAAGAAAATTCGTTGGCTACAAAGCAAAAAAATCAAGAGTATTGAATAAAGAAGAAGTAGATACATTTTTAACAGAAGCTGGAGATAATATCTACCTAGTAACAAAGGTAATAAAATTAAATGTAATTTCTCTTGTTTCTTTTGAATAATTTTTATGCAAATTTTAGGTTGCATTGCTCATTGCTTTAGCACAGTGTTTCCCAAGTGTGGGTCGCGACCCCCGGGGGTCGCAATGAGGTACTAGGGGGTCGCCGGAAATTTCCAAAATAAGACAAAAACACTACTTTGTTAAATCATGTATTTTTATTTTAATAAACCGTAAATAAAAATTAACAATTAATTATCAAACGAAACATAAAAAACTAAATATTAAAAGTTCTAAAAAGTCCTTAAAAATAAAAGAAAAAAATAAAGTCAAATATTACAATGTTAATGAGACCCATGCGCCTGTTTTTTGAAACTAGTCTTTCAAATCTAGGCGTGTATTTGAGACACACACAATTATATCGTTTTCAAGTACGAGACGATTTCTCACTTTTGTTTTAATGGCAGTCATAGACGAGAAACTTAACTCACATAAATATGATGTTACAAATGGAACCAAACATTTTACAGCTTCATTCGCCAACTGAGGGTATTCCTGCATCTTTTTGGTCCAAAATTCGTCCGGGTTCTGGGAAAAAAATTGCAGCTTGAACATTCCATCACTTTATTGGTATTTCAGCATGTTGAAAGGAATCGGCTAAAAACGGATTCAGTATCCATCTGCAACTGTCGTAACTGTTTTGAATTTCTTCGGGGAAATAATCACAGAGCTTTTGTTTTAAATTAAGCAAAGTAACTTGCATGCCTGCAAAAACTTGTTCAAAATTTGTAGCATTGTAACATACATTTTCTATAATTTCCTGAATGCACTGGAATGAATCGAGCTGCTTTTTGCCAAGTGAAGTTGACCATAAATCGATTTTTCTTATAAACCCCTTAATTTTATCTGTGGCTGTAATTATATTAATGTCGCGACCTTGCAAATTACTGTTCAAAATATTTAATTGTTCAAAAAATATCAGCAAGGAAACCTAGTTTCAAAAGCCAAATAGGATCGGAAAATTGATTTTCATATGGGGACTTCTCATCTTTCAAATACATTAAAAGCTCTGCTCTTAAGTGAAATACTCTTTTAAGACGTTGCCCCTTGAAAGCCACCTTAAGTACTTCGGTGTGATAAAGAAGATTTTGAAATATAGCACCCATATCTTCGCAGATTTTTCGAAAAATACGGGTCTGTAAAGCTTTTCCTTTAATGGAATTTACAACTTTAATGATGGTTTTCATAACACAGTCCATTTCAGGAGGTAAAGCTTTTGACGCCAGAGCTTCTCAATGTAAAAAACAATGTCTCCATGTGGCATTAGGCATTATTTCTTGTAATCTGACGACAAGACCAGATTGATGTCCTGTCATAGCTTTAGCGCCATCCGTGCATATAGCAATACATTTTCCCCAGTCAATAACATATTTACTTGTGCGTTTCACAAAACTGTCGAATAAACATTTTCCAGTGGTATTGGTCTCCAATGGGGAACAAAATAAAATATCTTCTTGAATGCCATTATTTGTATCATATCTTACAAACGTAATAAATTGGGCACAGTTAGATATATCAGTGGATTCGTCCATTTGAAGAGGAAGACGTGCATTTATTAAGATTTTCCACAACTTGCGCTTGAATATCTTCTGCCATATCACTAATTCTTCTTTGGATAGTATTATTTGACAGAGGTATTGTTTTTAACTTTGCAGCCTCTTTTTCACCGATCATTATATGTACCATTTCAACAGCTGCTGGCAAAATCAGATTTTCAGCAATTGTGTGCGGATTACTAGTTTTGGCAACGCGATAAGCAACTTTATAACTTGCTAATAATGCTTTTTCGTTAGTAGTGGTTGCCAATTGAAAAGTATCTTGCTGTTTGTGAAGGACGTTCAGCTTTCTTTCAAAGAATTCCATAATTTGTAATTTATCGTAGACGTAAATACGTAAACGGGAATACGTAAGTCGCAAAATATTTACTCATTACTTAATACCGCTGCATTCGCCACAACGCGCTGTTTCGAACTGAGGTCTCATTGCACATCGCCGCTTATATAAAGCCGAAACGAGGCTACGAGAACGTTCCAGAGTGCCATCTACTAGCGAAGTAAGGAGTAGAGCCTTCGCGAATATCATGGAAAAGTATTGCGATGTAGACACAAACAAAGATGTCACGGTGTACAATGTGCAGTCGACTTTTTATTATTTATTTTTATTGTAAATGCTAGTCTGGCAGAAGTACTACTAGTTTACTAGTGGAACAGATCGCAATTATTAAAATAATTGTTGAATTTTTTAAATGTATTTAGTTTAAACTTAAACAGTAAAGTAAAATAAAATTTGAGAAACCATCAGTTGAAAATTAGGCACGCTATTTTTGTCGCTATTTTGGTTTGGGTGATGAGTAGGGGGTCGTGAACAATTTTTTTAACAAAAAGGGGTCGCGCTTTAGATAAGTTTGGGAAACACTGCTTTAGCAGGTTCTTGTCGTCGTAAAGAGTTTTGTAAAATGAGTTAAGATGATATAGAAGGTAAGAGAAATATGTTAGTAATAAAAATTCCCAATTCTTCGAACGAACGAATATGGAAAGAACCTTTGACGTCATTGGAGAAAATATTTTTTTATACAGGAAATGTTTTTCATTACGTCCAGCAAATACACCACATCGTGGATTATCTGTATATTACAAAAACGGAAAATGTACCACACAACCTACTGGTATTCACACTTTTGGCAATATCGCCTGCAAAATTGCTGAATTTCTTAAATTACCGCATCCCAAAAAATACACCGGTACTGTTTGCGAAGAAGCTCAGCTACTTTATTAGCTAATGGTGGTGGTAGTATAACCAATTTAAAGAGACACGGAGGTTGGAAATCAACCAGTGCAGCAGATTATATTACTTGATATTGTATAATATAATATAATAAACCGTATATAGGGTGCCACAGATTCGAGTGCATGCATGAGGATATCGGAAATTGTAAAAGATACGAAGTCGGTTATGGCAAAGTTGCGCATTTAGGTGCCTAACAACATGTCGATTAGAAAGTTGTAAAATTCCGAGTACTTCCGGAGATATCCGAAAAAAACCGAAATTTGCTGATTTCGTTTTTATTCTTTTCTGGCGTTATTTAAAGAGATATGGATAAACAAAAGACACTTTCTCATGGCCACTTCTTAAGCTCTGCAAAACAGCGTTGAGAGATTTTCTGTACGACGTTTCGTTTTTATTAGACCATCATCAACTTTATTTTTTTAAATACGGACCTAGGTTTTTTATTTAATTTTTTTGAACCTCCTAGTATCCCAATTACAAAAATGTATAACACTTAATATTTATTTACAAATATGGAACGCCCCTATAAGAAATGATGTGCGTTCCTTGTCTTACTCATTGTGTCTTATGGAAAATATGATTATTTAACAGAAAAATATTAAGTTTTATACATCATTGTAATTGGGATTTTAACTGCTTCAAAAAAATGCAATAAACAATTGAGTGCCGCATTTAAAAAAATTAAGTTGATGATGGTTTAACGAAAACGAAACCTCGTACGGAAAATCTCTCAACGCTGTTCTATAGACCTTAAAAAGTGTCCATGAGAAAGTGTCTTTTGTTTTTCCATATCTCTTTAAATAACGTCAGAAAAAAATTAAAACGAAATCCACAAATTTCGGTTTTTTCCGGATATCTCCGGAAGTACTCGGAATTATACAACTTTCTACTCGGCATGTTGTTAGGCACCTAAATGCGCAACTTTGCCATAATTTAAACGACTTCGTATCTCTTACGGTTTCCGAGATCCCCATACATGCACTCGAATCTGTGGCACCCTGTATAAAAAAATACCGATTTTTTTTTAATTACGATTATTTCTTAAAATTTAGAATGGTAATTTGACATAACTAGAAAATTAATGATTTTTTGGTTTTTAAGCAAAATATTATAAATAATATATTATAATAATATTATAAATAGCTTTTTCCGATTCCTTCGTCATTCAGTACATTTTAAACCTCCCCTGTACACGAATATTTCCGTGGGGTCTTTAGTCCTCACAAAACTAAATTCAATAAATAAAATGCCGGAAATAACGGTAGGTATGTTCGTGCGGAACTAATCGCCGAACAAGGACAAAGCTATTTCAAATTTAGGAGACAGAAATGCATCGGACAAGGAAGGATGGACTGACACCCGTAGAGACAATACATACAAAAATAAATTTGGCTAAGATAGACACGGGTTGAGAAAGGATATGGGTGCCATATGGTTTATAATACGAGGAAGAAGGATATTGTTTTAAGTATAGTATGTACTGAGTACTATAGTTGAGTTGTGGCTGCAATAGGCATGATGAATAATTTTGAAAAACTGTTTTATGATATATACAAACATATTATACAGGGTTCTCCATAATAGACTACCCATTTTAATTGCTCAGTAAAATTGTTAAAACTTTATAAAACTAACATTTTATTACACTCAATTACAATTCACTCTTTGAGATTTATTATAACATACGACTTATTCAAACATGTATTAGCAAGCATAGTATCCATAAGGATTATATACCAGGTACATATTATAATACTTTCTTGTAGACATGCATTTCAATTCACAAGCGCATTTCTTTTGTCCTCCAGCAAATAATTTTCCACTGACTCGCATTTATTTGTTTATTTACATACAGTTTCCATTAACCTAGTTCACTATTTCATTTCTATTTTTACCTATTCATTTAGTATAGCCGAAGGTGCAGGAGAATATTTATTGTAAATAATGTACAAAACGTTTTAAAAAAAATGTATTTAAGAACCCACGATGTGTTTAATAGCTTACTTATTCTCATTTACTCTACTGACCTTTTTTTGTTTTTATTTTGTATACGGGATTGTCAAAAATTGGCAATAGCATGTACAGGGTGGCCAACTAAGAGTGCAAGGTACTATATCTGGGTACCTATTCATCGGCAAGAAAAGTAAAAACATTCCAGAGAAAAACCTGGAAAATACACTGGCGGCAAAAATTAGGGGATATTGCCATATACCATAATTCAAATTAGTACCGACAATTCTGATGTTTTGGTTGGAATCTAGTGTTAATCTTGTTGCCGTAAAAAAAAAATCAGGATTTTTTGTTATCACAATATCAAGTAAACAATATTTTTTGTCAGGTCGAATTCCAAAGATTCTCTCGTTTTAGTTTCAGAAGTCGTTTTATACGATTAAATACAACAGTAATTGGGTGTTGATTTTTTTGCAATGCCTTTAAGACATTTAACATCCGCGGAAGCAAACAGAGCGATTGGAATGTTTCAAGCGGGGTTGCGACAAGTGGATGTTCCTCGTGAGCTGGAAACATCACAAAGTGTTATAAGTAGGCTGTGGAATCGTTACAGGGAAACTGGAACAACCTCCAGAAGGCACGGACAGGGTCGTAGGAAATGTACTACGCAGCAACAAGACCGGTACATAACCCTTAGTATTAGACGGAACCCCATTCTCCCTGCAACACATTTACGCCGTCAGCTTCAAAACCAATTAGGAGTCCCTATCTCTGCAAGAACAGTGAGAAATCGATTATATGAGATCGGATTATCTGCTCGTAGAGCATTTCGAGGTGTGCCACTTACACAAAGACATAGAGCACAGCGTTTAGAGTGGGCACGTGAACGACAAAATTGGAGGGTAGAATGGAATTCCGTTCTTTTCACCGACGAATCTCGTTTTGGTTTACATAGTGACTCAAGGCGTATAAGAGTGTGGAGAAGTCGTGAAACACCTAGACATCGTAGCTATGTACAAGAAGTGTATCCTTTCAGAGGTGGCACAGTTATGGTCTGGGGAGGAATCGCTCTAGGACGCCGTACGCATCTGTATGTTTGCGAAAACAATATGACAGGGACGCTTTATGCTCGTGTCATCATTAGAGGTATCGTCGAACCAATTGGTGAAGCAATCGGGGAACATTTCATTTTTTTGGACGATAATGCGCCCTCGCATCGCACTTTGGAAGTCCGAACTACACTACAGAATTTAGGCATCACCCATCTCAGGCTACCCGCACTTTCACCAGATCTGAACCCAATTGAACATGCATGGGATATGCTTCAAAGAGCTTTGGATAACCACCAACCGCCTAATAACAGACGGGACCTAATAGGAATACTTCCTCAATTATGGGACAACCTACCCCAAGACCACCTGGACAATTTGATTCTCAGCATGCCAAGACGCCTTCATGAAGTTTTCGAGGTCCACGGAGGTCATACACATTACTAACATTCTTTAAATGATTCAGCATGATATATAAATTTGCATTTTGAGGATAATATTTGATTTTTTTAATAAACGCTTTTTCCCCTCCTATGAAATTATGTGTTTTCATTTATGCAAAACGGTAATCTCTATAACCGTAATAGTTTTAAAAAACTCGGGTGGCTGTTAATATAAAATTCCATGATATCCTCTAATTTTTGCCGCCAGTGTATTTTCAAGTTTTCGAAATGGCTGCTAGGGGACGTAACTGCAATCTTGAATTTAAAAAAATGATTTGACTGTGAATTCCGCTTTATTACCCTAACAAAAAAATACCGGATAAGTCGCTGATAATCTAAACTTTCTTTGTTTGACAATTTTCGCTGCATCTCTAAAAATAAAATGGTGAGAGGTATTCAAAGGTTTCCGTAAAAAACACCTGTATCTTGGAAACGGCTGAGCCGATATTAACAAACTTGGGCTACTTAAAAAGAGCTATTCGTGGGCTATAAATGTTATAATATTTGAAGTTGTGTTAGTTTCACATGTCGCCGCAGAGGGCTTTTTTCGACATTCTCACAGAAATGGTTAAGTTTCTTAAAAAAATTAAAAACATCGGTATGATTTTTTTTATGAAAGAGTAGCTAAATGATGCTTAAACAAGCTCGTCAAAATCCTCATGTTAACACAAGAGCATTATCTCTTGAGTTGGATATATCACGAACAACGGTGTAAAATACAGGGTGGCCGGCCATATTTTGACCCATTTTAATCGAGAAAAACTTTGGAACAAATAAAGGTATCAAGATGCGGTTTTTGCAGATGCACTTATTTTTCTTTAAAGTTTATTCTCGTACCTTCATGATTTTATTGTGACATTCCATTAGCTCAAAAACAAAATGGCCGATTTTCCATTATAGGACAACTATGTTATTTTAAATGGAACACCCTGTATATGTTTCTATATTTTCAAAATTTAATCTTTCCCCTTTAAAAAAATGTAACACAAGCTATGGTTATCTAAAAAAACAACGTATTTATTGACCTTCAAAAAATTGACTGCATGTCGACCAATAATATTATTTAACAATTAAAATTTGCTTTATATGTTACAAAAAAAGGGATCGCCAAAGGTTAAGGTTATTCACAAAATAATAGTTACAATAAGGTTACATTACTTTTTAAAAACTACTGTAAATGTTGAAAATGCCTTCCGCCGACTTCGACGCACTTATTTAAATTCGAAAAAAACTTATTAAAACTATTGACTAAAAATTCTTCAGGAATATTTTCTATTATGTTTCGGATATTAATTTTTAATTGCTCTAAATTTTGGGGAAGTGGACTATAACACCCTCTTTCACATATCCCCACAGAAAAAATCTGGAACAGTCAAATCTGGTGAACGAGGTGGCCAGGAAATAGGGCCTCCCTTCCAATCCACCGGTTTCCAAAAACGTTGGTCAGTGAATCCTTGGTAATGTTAGCATAATGTGGTGTAGCCCCATCTTGTTGCAAATAGACGAAATTCAATAGATTTTCTTTTGCAATTGGGGATAAAAAATATTTCCAGCATATCAACGTAAGTCCAAGAGGTTACAGTTGGTTCATGAAAAAAATGGCCCATAAATTTTTTGCTTTGACAGACCACACCAGACTGTGACTTTTGGCGAATCTCTAAACATGTTCGTTATATTGTCGAGGATTTTCTGTTGCCCAAAACCTGCAGTTATGCTTATTTACTTTTCCATTGAGGTGAAATGTGGCTTCGTCTGACATTATTAGTCTATCCAAAAATTATATTGTTCCTTACTAAATTTTGAATTATCTAAAATTCCACTCTTTGTGGAAAATCAGTTTTTTTATTTCTTGTAACATTTGAATTTTGTATGGCTTTAATTTAAGTTCTTTTTTCATGATTTCTTGTACTGTAGTTTTAGGAATATGGAATGAACTTGAGATTTTTCTTGTTGACAATGTTGGATCTTCCTGAGTTATCTCCAGAATTTGTAACGTTTTATTTAGCAAATTCTCATTGTTTACTAATTTCTTTTTACGGGCTAAAGATCCTGTACTCCAGAATTTTCTGTACCAGATTTTAATTGAATTTTTTGTGGGTGGAGCTTTATTAAACATGTTTCTAAATCTTCGCTGGGTTTCTTTTACTGATTTGGTTTCGGCAAACATAATAACACATTTTCCTTTTTCGCTTAACGAGAACATTTTGCGCTTCCTTATTAAAATAACTTGTCAAAAATGACCAACAATGGCTGACAATGAGGCTTGTTGCTGTTATGGAAACGAGATAACTTTGTTTCCACAGGCGACTTTTCAAAAAATCCTTTTAAAATAATATTCCTATTCGACATACAGTCAATTCTTTGGAGGTCAATAAATGAGTTATTTTTTAAGATAAGCATAGCTTGTGTTACATTTTTTTAAAGGGAAAAGATTAAATTTTAAAAATATTGAAACATATACAGGGTGTTCCATTTAAAATAACAAAGTTGTCCTATATCGGAAAATCGGCCATTTTGTTTTTGAGCTAATGGAATGTCACATAAAAATGGTAAAGATACGAGAATAAACTTTAAAGAAATATAAGTATATTTGCGAAAACCGCATCTTGATATCTTTATTTGTTCAAAAGTTATTCGCGATCAAAATGGGTCAAAATATGGACGGCCACCCTGTATTTTGAAGAATGTTTTAATGGCTATCAGAATATAGGGATTTATTTGAATTTTACTTTTTTTAAATTACTTCTAAAATGCACCCATGTCGTTTTGCATCAGACCCTGACAGAAGATGACTTTGATCGGAGGTTGGACCATTGCCATTGGATCTTAGGCATGGTACGCGAAAATAGAGAATTTTTATTTCAAATTTTTTGTATCGATAAAGCCACTTTTAATAGAGACGGGAGAGTCAATATGCACAATATGCATTGCTGGTCTGCAGAAAATCCACATTGGTTGCATGAAGTTCAGCACCGAGGGCGTTGGAGTTTAAATGTGTGGTGTGGCATACTGGAAGGCAGAATTATTGGGACGATTTTCTTTAAAACTGCCTTTATTTTTTAGTAATAATTCATCTTTACCAG
>JAHBCN010023921.1:0-12290 GCA_019359885.1 Listronotus oregonensis | reverse complement strand
GCTTTAGATCACACAGTGTGATTAGAGAAAGTAGGTTTAACCTAGAGGAAAAGGCAAAAATTTTTGGAAAAACTACACGTTAAATTATGAATCTTTTCACAAGTTAGTTTGACGATAATCGGGTTCTGCGGGTTTAATGCAACCCTAAAAACGTTAAGCAGTTCCATGAATTGGTAGTACTAGTAATAAGTACATAAGTAAACGTTACCGCACATGACATGTGTTTAAAACTTGTAAGATAACTGTAGATATTTTTTATATTCTTGGGTAATGTTCTTTGGATACTCGCCAGATGAGACCGCTTCGGTCCTGGCCGATGTGCGTACACAGAATCGATTGAGCATTAGCAACTTAAAGATCGCCTGAAACAAACACAGAAAAGTAATTTTTAATAGATATTTTACTTTAAAATAATTTGTTTAAATGTGTAACTTATTAAAAAAAAAACCAAGAAAGTGTATTTATATTGTTCCGTAACACCTCGTGTAAAAACACAGATTGTTGTTTTACACCTTTTTCTTAGTAATCAGTAACGTAAAAAAACGTAACTATGCTGGTTGTTTAGTTGTCACTGTCAAAAGAACCGTTCGGCTGTCGATTTGACTCTTTGACCTTTTGAAAGGTTCCTATTGCCTTTTATACTAACGTGGAAAAGTTGGGAATTATCTGAAAGAATTTTTGCAAGAAAAGTGCAAACTAGATTATTCTAGCGCCCTCAGGATCCTTTAAAATGGTCGTCGGAAGGGGGAAAAACTAAGGTAATTTATTCAAACGAATTATTAATATAAATTAAATATTCCTAACTTTCTACAGTTCTATAAACTAAACACATATTCTAAAGTCTGTAATAATATTGGTAAAACTTGCATATACGGTTTTCTTCTATTTTTGGATTATTTGGCAAAATTTTTATATAGTCATATTCTAGGGTTCTCAGGGATTGCAAATATACTGGCGGAGAAGAGAAATTATGTGTTTTAATTTTTTTTATTTTGATTTTAAGATTTAAAATTCCCATTGTTTTTCTCCATATAATGCGAAAAATCCCCTTTATGACAAGAAACGTCAGCGTGCAGTGTTGCCAAATGGAGGTCTGTTTTTAAAACGTCCCCCAAAATTTTTACGTCTGAAATATAAAAGGGGGAAAATAAAAACCGCTTTAAAGGAGAGACTATCTAAAAAAGATATTCCCGCATATAAGCATGCGCGGGCTTTTTTTTAAAACGTCCCCGAATTTCAGACAAATTTAAAAGTTCTAGTCGGTCATGGTTAGTTCTGGTTGAAAACACTTTTTTTTTCCCTATTATTTTCCCCCAAATTTTATTTCAGACGTGGCGGGGACGATTAAAAAGACGTCCTGCTTTAATAACCAGAATTAACCATGATCGATTTTAGACAAAATCAAACGCCCTCAATCGGTCATGGTTAGTTTTGGTTAGTTGTGGTTAGCATTTCAGATAAATTCAAAAACCCCAAGTTCTAGTCGGTCATGGTTTGTTGTGGGTTTGCAAAGCAGCTTTTTATTTTCCCCCAAATATATTTCAGACGTAAAAAAAAGCGGGGACGTATTAAAAAAAACCTCCCCCGAATAACCAGAATTAACCATGATCGACCTTTAAACAAAATCAAACGCCCTTAGTCGGTCATGGTTAGTTTTGGTTAGCATTTCAGACAAATTCAAAAGCCCTAAGTTTTAGTCGGTCATGGTTAGTTCGGGTTTAAAAAAGCAGCTTTTTATTTTCCCCAAGTATATTTCAGACTGAAAATGCGGGGGGGTTTTTAAAAAAAAGACCTCCCCTTTTTTTAAAACCCAACCCCAAATTAACCATGACCATTTTAGACAAAATTAAAGCCCTTAGTCGGTCATGGTTAGTTTTGGTTAGTTGTGGTTCCCCTTTTTTTATTTTTCCCAATTAAAGTTCAAACATAAAAGAAATATAAAAAATTTAAACACAACAGTGCCCAAAATTATTAAATCCGGCAACATTTTAATACTTATTTTTAAATTTGACAGTAGAAAAATTTATAATCAATTGATATTAGATTTCTAACCTATATATATTTTTTTATTTTTTTTAAAAAAGTTTTTTTTCCAGATTTTCTGCGTTTTTTGTCAATGGATTTTTGTGTGTATGTCATGTTTTAGTGAATAATTATTAATCTATATTTTTCCCCCCCCCAAAACCCCCCTATTTACCCCAAGGCCCCGTAAGCTTTTTTAAATTTAAAAAAAAAAAACGAAAAATTTCCTTCTCCGCCAGTATATTTGCAATCCCTGAGGCCCCTAGAATATGACTAAAAAAAAAATTTTGCCAAAAAATTCAAAAATAGGAGAAAACCGTATATGCAAGTGTTACCATAATATTATTAAATTAAGATAATTGTATGGTCTCATTATCCATTAATTTACATACTTTGGTTACCCTGCTGGATGCCGAGGAATTTTAGGAAAACTGTTAAAAAAAAAAATTTTTTTTTAAAAAACATTACGTCAAACTTTTTTTAAAAATTTTTAAAAAACCAAAAAAAAAATTTTTCAATTTTTTAGTAAATTTCTTAGATTTATTTAATCTTTAAAAAGGTAGTACATCGGTACGCCTCCGTACCATAAATTTCCGACAAACTCGGTTATCCAAATGTAAACTGAAACCCATTAGTGCAAATTAAGGTTTTACGCCCTGTAGAATGACTAAAAAGCAAAAATTTTTCACTAGAATAGAATAATTTTACACAATTTTTATTTACAATAATATATATATATATATATATATATATATATATATATATATATATATATATAAAATATATATATATATATATATAATATATATATATATATATATATATATATATATATTTTATAAATATATAAATTACTACATCAGAAAATTCCCTTTCGATACGCCAGCCTTATTCAAATTTCTCTTTAACTAGACCCCAATACCCCTTAAATTTAAAATTTTTTAAGAGGTTGAAAAATTAAAACATAACTTATTATCTAATGACAATACCAAAAGGGGTTTTTAAATTTATCAAAAACTTAATTTTATAGAAAATGTAAGCAAAAAGTTAAAAAATTACTCGAAAAAATTCGGACAAAAATCCACTTAAAATTAGCGGAGAAATTTATTTTTACACTAAAAAACCGAAACGCCCTCCGAAGTCTATGATTCGTAAATCTATCGACGTTACGACACCATTAGATATTGTTTTTTTATTATTATAAAAGTTAGAACGTTCATAGCCAAATTTAAAAATTATTTACAGTTTTTGGGACAGCCGGTATCATTTGCCACTTCTGTAAGATTCGATATGAATTATTGACTAACTATCTTATAAATACGTTTAGATATTACTTTTTTTTGCAGCTAATCTCCTCCAATGCCATTCACTAAATCACTTCCATAAACTACTCCAGCTTAAGCCTGTCCTGTTTTAGTTCTTTACAATCACTTTTAAATTTTCCACCTTACTTTGTCTTTTAACTTTATGTAGAAAATTCAATTTGAATTTGACACAGATAGTTGTTTAAAGTAGTCTTACTAGCTGAGAAATGTACACCTTATACTAATTCTTATAATTTGAATTGGTTACAGGAAAGGATGTGCTAGCCAGTTTTCTTGTGCTAAAACAAAGAAAGTAGTATTTCAGTACCATGGAAAACTGAAATTTTCATCAATTATTTAAATAGAACATTTCGGCGGTTTGCCCGAAAATGCAAAAGTTTTTTTTACGTTTCTACCTTTCCAGCTATGAGTTATCTCAACAGCACACAAAGCTCTACTAAAATTCGTCGCGCTTTGACCTCCAAGACTTTTTGAGACCCATTTCATTAGTCTATTTTGTCGACCCCGTGTGTCGTACTTTAACGACGCTCCTCCCCCTTTTCCGTGACCGCCTGCCCCTTTTTTCGTCGCCCAAAAGGGCTCGATTCAAAAAGCATGTCGATGTGTTACCGTTGCATAGCGACGGGCGACTTTCTTTGTTTCGTTATTTTTAGATCGGTAAAGGATTTTTTAAGAACGATTTAAATTTATTAAGGCGGTGTTGTCACCATTATAAAAAAATTTACTGTTTAAATTTAGTTTTTTAACAAAAAATTTAAAAAATATTTGGGGCTATAGAAAAAAAACTTCCAGGTGAAAGATGTGTTTCTGAAACAGTAGATTTTTTCACCAAAACGTTGGTAGGTTTTTAAGTGTTGAAGGTTTTTTTTTTTTTTTTTTCCCTTTTATTTTATCAATCTAAAAATATTTAAGATTTAATCGATTTGGTTTTAAAATTTTTCCCTTGGAACCGGGAAAAGCACCCCCGGGGGCAAGGCCAAAAAAATTTTTTTGGTGGGAAGCTCCGGTAATAATATGTATTGAATTTAATTTTCGTAAAATTTAAATTTTTTAAATTTGCAAGGGGTGCCCAAATCAGCTAAAATGCAAAAAATTTTTCGGTACCAAAAAAAAAATAGTTTTGAAACGGAAAATTAGATATTTATTGAGGTGTCGTGTCAGATAACATGGTTTATGTAGTGGATGCACCGCATGCAATAAGTTTTAAGACTATAGTATACATTTAGGTGATATTTGCGAAAGAAAAATGTTACTGGTGTTACTTAATACATTGCTTTATTAATCCATTTACACAAAAAATAAAACGGTAATTCTTTTTAGAAGTCGCTTAAACCCACTTTAATTTTGTTCTCAATATTTGAATCGTTGATTGTCAGACTAAAACATGAAGAATTTTTAGACACATTTTTTTCGCAAATAACGCAATTTTAGCAAATTTACAAAAAATATTTATATATATGTAGCATTTTTATTTAGATGTAGAACTGCCGTTAGCTGATCATACCTCAAGTTCTCAGAGTAACAGATTTCAAGTAAAAATACTAAAGACTTTGCAAAATAACTCAATAACTAGGAGTTTGGTGCATGCGGTTGGTAGATATAACTGCTTTTATATTACAACTTTTAATTTAGCTTTACCAAAGATAGACCGTATAAAAATATGATCAAGATAATAAATCTTTGCTTTAGAAATACCTAATTTGTGATTTTATTCTAAATCTAAAATAAACTGAACATGGTGCAGCAACCAGATAACTTATTTAATTTTACTTTTATAGATACCTATTATAGTAATAACAAGCGTTAAAAATCCCCACGGATTTTACATTTTTCTGCTATTTTAACTAATTTATGTCTAAAAAAAAGTCATTGGGGAACTGCTCTGTACAACTAACGAGATACTCGCGTGCTTATCATTAACACGTAAGTGAATCAATATTACAGAATAGGTATTTGGATGCACAGGTTTACAACGATCACTATGAAAACGGCACGTTTTTCCGCAAAGCAAATGCCACGCCAGCAAATTTGGTTTACCTGCTGCGAATTGGCGAGCAGTGTGCGTTTAGGAGCGGCGGCGGCGTCGATTTTTTTTTTGTATTGATGGCACGCGGGAGTATAAATTTCAACCTTAGATTAATTATCAACAACATAACACATGGCCCAATTATAACAAAAACAGTGCAGACATTACGGGATAAAGGCGTAAGAGATAAGTAAAGGATGTAGTTGCTAAAAAATGGTTTATACAAAAAATAAAACAAAGGACCAAGGGTCTTAAATTTCTTCCAAATGGGAAAAATGTTTCAGAAAATGTTTATCCAACCCTTGGGCAAAAAATATTTTTAATAAAAGAGGTCAAGAGAAATTCGTTTTTTTAAGTTTCTTTAAATCCCTAAAGGGTAACTGCAATCTTGAATCTAAGAAATGATGTTTCTGTAATTTTTATATTAACCTAACAGAAAAATGATTTTTAAAGTCAACATAATTTGAACCTTTTTTGTTTAACATTTTTGCTGTATTTCTAAAAATAAAGTGGTGGAGGTATTTAAAGTTTTCGTAAAAAAAACTCTGTTTCTTTAAAAATGGCTAACAATTTTAAAGCTAGTATAGTTAAAAAAGCTATTCTTAGGCTATGAGTTTTTAATATTTAAAGTTTTGTTAGTCCATGTCGCCGCTGAGGGCTTTTTTCCATTTCCCAAGAAAGGAACCAAAAATTAATGCATTGGTAAATTTTTTTCAAAAAAGTAGCTAAATAATGCTTAAATAAACTCGCAAAACCATATCTTGATATCTTGTTCCTTCTAAAAATTTTGGCCAAATAAAATTTCATACGTCAATATCTCAAAAACTATTAAAGCTACAAAAAAATTTTAAAGACATAAATTATGTATTTTTAGAAACTTTCAATTTTTGTTATATAATCTTTTTTGCCTAAATACAATACTTTCACGAGTTATAATCAATAAATCGCATTTTAAGGATTTTTAATTTTTCCCCGAAATTTGATTTTTTTTATTATAACTCGTAAAGTATTGCATTTAGACGAAAATATTACATAACCTAAATTAAAACTTTTGTAAAAATACATAATTAATGTTTTATAAAATTTTCGCGAGCTTGTTTAGGCATTATTTAGCAACTTTTTTATAAAAAAATAAATTATACCAATGCATTTAATTTTTTTGAGAAAATTAACCATTTCTGCCGGAATATCGAAAAAGCCCTCTAGCGACGTTTTAAACCGTTGCTAACTTTTAACAATTGCTAAGTCTATTGCTAAATTTAACAACGCGATCATCACTCGGCCGTTATAGTCCAAGAAAAGCTCTTGTTAACTAGCCCAAGCTTGTTAAAATCGGCTAAACCGTTTTAAAGATGCAGAGTGTTTTACGAAAACCTTTAAATACCCTCCACCACTTTATTTTTTAAGATACAGCAAAATCGTCCAACAAAAGAGGTTCAAATTATCCTCGACTTTAAAGATCAGGTATTTTTTGTTAGGTTAATATAGCAAAATTCACGGAAACATCACTTTTTGAGAATCACAATTGCAGTTACGCCCCCTAGCGGTCATTTCAGAAACTTAAAAATAATTTTTAGCTATTTCTCTTGACCACTTTTACCAAAAATATTTTTGCCCAACGCTGCGCGATAAACATTTTCTGAGATACAGCCGGCGTCCTTTCTTATTTGGACACTCGGTACAACACTGTAGATAAACGTTAAATTATTCCTAAACAAATGATCTCACTTCAAGCTACTTTAAAATAAAATATAAAGCAGTTATATCTGGTAAAAAATTTGCCTTGGTGATAACGGGTAAACAGAAAGGCACACACAACTCGTTACCTGAATGTATGTATATGTTTCTGATTTAAACTTGATGTTTTAATATTTTTTATTTATATTTAGTCATGAATATAGGAAAATTTAGAATATACCTACATATGTAAAACAATACAACAATAGAATCAATAATATCACACCAAAGGTAACATTTTCTTATACCAACAAATAACACACATGGTTGGCTAAAAATTCAATATCACTTGAAGAGATACTCTACGACAAATTGTTTTTTTCCTGCCAAAAATTTACTTATATTTTTGGCAACATATCTTTAATTGTGTACCAAATTGGTAGATATTAAAAAGAAAAATTTTTGGTAAAATTTTTTTGGTGGTACAACAAGGGGGGTCTTGAAAAAAACCATTTTTCAACACAAATTTTTTTATTTTTTTGACAAGTTTAAAAAAATTCAACAGGTTGAATGCTTTTGTTTTAAAATTACCAGTTTTTACTAAAAATTTGAAAGTTTTAAAAAGATTTGGGGACCTCCCAAATAGGGAGATATCGGAGTATGAATAAAATATCATGTAGGCCATATTTATCACACAATCTAAACCTTGTGAATGTTTTTTCACACGGGTGTATGAAATTATTCACTTTCAGGCCTTGGTTCCTGTGTGTTAATTGGGGTTTTCATAGCAGTCCTAGGAAAAATGTATTACGATCTTGGACACTGTCAGATATAAACGTAGCCGTTCATATCTGTCAGAGAAAGTTTTAGACAATTTTGTCGGTTTTTTGGCGCTTTGGATGTTTTAAACATCTAAAATGTATTCGGGAAATTATGCTTTAGCTTTTTATTCATTATACACACATAATACACGTGCTACAACTGAACTCGAACATATCACAGATGAATCTAAGATACCACGTAATAAAGAATTAGAATTCGTCTTTCGTCTAAAGGTAAAAAAAAATAAAGGTTTCCTTCGTGAAAAAAAAATGCAATATCGATTTTTTTTCTTTCTTAAGGTGCTCGCCCACTAGCGCGCGGATGTAGCGTGAGGCGACGCGAAAGAGTTTTCCGCCCTTTGGGTGACGCGACGCGAAATCTTCCAAAATGTGACAGTCGGTTGCGAGTTGTCATGGGGAGCTCATCGGATGAAGATATTTTAGTGTTTGGAGTAATTGTTGTTATGGAGGAGAAAGAAAAGACAAAAAATAAGAGTTTGGGTCCATGAAATTAATCGAAAATCGAAAGAAGCGTGTGGAGAATTTCATCCCTTATTTTCAGATTTGAGAGAAGGTGCAAGAAAATTGTTAAAATACTTTCGCATGTCGGAAGAAAAGTTTTTTGAACTTCTCAGTTTAATACAGACGTCTATACAGCAAATAAAAAAGTTGCTTTCACATACCTTGAAATCAAAAGCCACTAAACAACTTTTTTATTTAGATTAATTTAAAAAAAATATATAATAATAATAAAATACAAATGTCACAAAAATATGATGATAACAGAATAGAGCAACATGTGACATTTTTCACGATGATACCCGAAGGAGGCCGATAAGACTCACATACGATTGTTTTCACATACTCTGAAATCAAAAGCCACTAAACAACTTTTTTATCTAGACTAATTTAAAAAAAATATAATAATAATAAAATACAAATGTCACAATGCGTCGCGTCGCGTCGCGCTATTGGGCGAGCATCTTTACAAAAAATTATTGTTGAACCACTTTTAAAAAGTAGATAATAGGTTTGTTCCAACACAAAAAGTCCCGGGTAGTTGGCAGTATTAAATTGGGACGCTTTTAATCACTGCGCATGGGTGTCTTCTGACGGTTTTGAACGGTTTCTTGTTGGAACAAACCTAATAATATTTAAAAAAATTTTTCCCTTTCTGTTTAAAATGTTAAATCTATAAGGCAAATCAAATTTCGATAATTTCTCCGAAAATATTTATTAAGCCCAAATTGTGCAAAAGGTCTACGAATTACATTTTTTAAAAAAATCACAAGCAAATTTATAACAACAACATTTTTTTAATCTTTTTTAAATAAATTATTATTTTTTGATTTAAAACATTTCAAAGTAAAGAGAATTCACGTTTTGTTTTTTATTTACATATATAAAAAAGCACGTTTTTTTTAAATCCTGGAATTTTTCTTCTTTTTTTATTAAACAAGTAAACATTTTCCAAAAAAACTTTAAAAAATTTTGGGAAGTTATTTTAAAGTAAATTTTTTTTAAAAAGTTTTCCCATGACCAATTTGGGACACATTGAATATTTAAATATCTTAAATTTGAGAATTGTCCACAATTCGACAAAGTTTAAATATTTTATTAAATTATGCATAATATAAATGGAAATGGAAATTTATTAAAGGTTAATAACGATACCTTACCGCATCTTCTTTTAGAAATTGATGTATTTAGTAACCTCGGTTATTAGTTTTTAAATTCATAATACTTAGTTTACTAGGGAGGTCTGATATGCTCTAGGCCTTGACAGAGCTTAAAACTTTCCTCACCGGTAAGTTTTTTTTTTCAAAAAGATGCTCTAATGAATGGCTTTAAAAGGGTACCTTAGTGAACTAAGGAAAGTTATCTTTGGAACAACATTGAACCGAATGCATTGATTCAAAATGAGATTAGGTTTAAAAATTTAAAAAATCAATAATTTTGCTTCCTCATTGCTTGATCGGGAATTAATCAGACCTTCCCTTGTAAAACTATAAAGCTACTTAAATAGCTGCTGTTATCTTTGGGTTTTTATAAAGTATGATAAAATGCGTCTTCGTTGCTTTCCTTTTTAAAACAACTTTTGTTTAAAATTTAAAAATCGGTTTAGGTTTGGGATAATCACAGCCCCACAAAAAAAATTTAAAAGTTCTGTACATTGGACAAGACTCCCATTCCTATGTTTTCGAGGTCGCTGAATCCGAATTCGAGATCAGTTTAAAAACCCCATCAGGTCGTCGTTAAGGTCACTTCAAGGTCAAATATACAGAAGTACACTTGATTGGGAATACATGATATACCTTTATGTTTTTGAGGTCGCTTAATTCAAATCTGAAGTCAGATTATCTCTACAGGGTCAGGGTTTCAAGGTCAAATTTTTCAAAAAGTACCTAGATGAGAAAAAATCATATATCTGTGTGTTTTTGAGGTTGCTCAATTTAAATCTAATGTCTGTTTGACCATACAGGGTCAAGTTCAAGGTCATTTTGGTCAAATTTTAAAAATAATACAAAGTAAAAACAAATGATACATCTATATGTTTTTGGAGTGCTAAATTTTTAAAAAAGGGGCTGTTTGATCACCAAGTATGAATTAAACCTTAAGTGATACTTAAAAATTTTTTGGTTTAACCTATGGTATCTGACTTTTTTTTTTAAAAAATCTCAAAATTTTTTTTTTACGTTTCATTCCTGTTTTATTACTTTTTTTTTTAATAACCAGCAGTAATCTGTCATTACTTTTTTTCCCCACCGTCTGATGATGATATTTTTTTTCCAAAATTTTTTTTTATCTTGATGGAACCTCTCTCGCGAGACATGGATCATCCACACCATATTTTTGGGCCCGAACCTGCCCTTGGGGGACCAAAACCACAAAGGGGGGAAACAAGGAAAATGGATCCGAAACAAAAAACAAGGAATACGGGGAAAAACCCCCCTAGAATAAGACAAAAAAGGGGTTCAAAAAGGGGCCCACCCCAAAAAAAAAAAGGGGGGAACTACTAACACAAAGTAGGAAAATACTTCGCATAAAAATGGGGGTTTCTAACAGGGGGACGATAACCTAAGAGGAACCCCACAAGATAGGCTCATACAATGGGGACCCAAGTTGGAATTGGGGGACAAAGGGGGGAAAAAAAAAAGCCCTTTTCCCAACCCCCAAAATGTTTTGAAGGGAAAAGGCTTTAAAAAAAAAACCAAAAAGACCCCCAAAGGGCCCAAAAAAAAAAAAAAATTTGGGCAAAAGGGGCCCCCGGGGGAAAAATATCAAAAAACCCAACCAAAAATTTTTTGGGGAATAACCGGCCCTTTTTGGGGGAAAAAAAAGGGGAAAAATTAAAATGGGGGGAATTTTGGGGTTTAAAAGAAAAAAAAATTGGGGGAAATTTCCACCCCCAAAAGCCCCAAAGGGGTGGCTGGGGGGGGGGTATGAAAGACCGGGGTTTCCCAAAAGAAAAAGAAAAAAAAAAAGAAAAACCCCTCTTTTTGCCTCACTTTAACCTTCCAGATTTTTTAGAAAGTAATCTATATATGAATGTAAAAAATGTAACTTAATACTCATCAAGACCCCGTTTCTGTAAGTTCTTTATATGTGAGCAACTAAATTCAAATATGAGGTTTGTTTAACCCTACAAAAGGGGGCATTTCAGGGGGGGAAATTTTTAAAAAAACAATATACAAAGTTAAAAAAATGATATATTTGTATGTTTTTTAACTTATTACTCAAATCCGGGGTTTTTTGACCCTACAGGGCCCACAGGTTTAAAAAGGTTTTAAAAAAATTTTAAAAAATTTTTAAAGTACAAAAAAAAAAGAGAATCAAAAAGTATATTGGTAGGTTTTTTTAAGATTGATTAATTTGACTTTTAAATCAAAAAAACCAAAAGGGGGGTTTGACGGTAAAGGTTTATCAAGATTAATGCAAATTTGAATTTATAAAACTGATTAGAAAAATAACGACGGATTCCCTTGTATCAATCAGGATTTTAGCATTCCCTTTTACTGACCCTAGATATCAAGGAATTTTAAAAATTTCATTTTTTCCAGTAAGGGCTCTTATTCAAAATATCTATTTTTAAAAAGCTTTTTAATAAATATACAGTTTATGAGTATTTGTTTTTGGGGTTTTTAATTTTTTGGTCTTTACGAATAGTTTTTGTTCGACTCAAATAACTAAAAAAATGCCAAGAGGAAAATTTGAAACGATGACAACTGCTTCGAAAGAATATGTAAAAATGATTTGCCTTTTTTTCCTTTATAGTCACGATTTTTAAAGGGTAAAGCCGTAGTGTGTCTGACGACGAGTTGACAGTGTCCTCGTCAAAATGAGGGTTATCACCCCCCAGGGGGTTGGGGGACCCGGGCGGGGGAACCCTTTAAAGTGCGGGGTATTCAAATTTTTAAC